>VICI01002076.1:0-18363 GCA_019593645.1 Akabosia matsudoensis | reverse complement strand
TTTATTAAGTAGCGTAAGCTGCTTCATGGAATTGTTCAGCTCTGTCCGTCCGTCGCCCCTTCGGCTGTGTTGTAGTTCTTCATGCAATACAACCGCTCTTACGGCATAAGTGAGCAGAACTTGTCTCTTCGGAAGTGTTGCAGCTTGTAGTGCAATACATCCGTTCTTCTGACATTATAAGTTAGTGAAGCTGATACATGAATGCAACAGCCGGAACATGCACTTTCTCGTTCTTGACAGTTTTTTGTTGTTTTTTTAAAGGATATGCAGAACAATCAGACGAGTTTTTTGTCTTTAAGCAGCGTAAGCTGCTTTTTGAATTTGTTTACGTCTGCCTGTCCTCCCTTCGACGGTGTTGCAGTGCAAGTTTATAGAAGTTTTTTGGGCTCTAACTTCGGAATACATTGTCCGATGGGTTTGAGATTTTGCATACAGGTAGCCGGGAGGCCATGGCAACAGACAAATTGGGTTTTAAGTTGGTTCAGGTACCTGCAGGTGTCCGAATTCGTTTTTGAGGGATAACTTGAACACGCATTGTGTGATTGACGTGAAATTTTGTACAGAGGTTCTTTATAGGTGGATATAACGGATAAATGCGTTTACGTCTATTTCGTGTACCTGGAGGAGCCCGAATTCTATTTTTGGGGATAACTTGAGCACGTTTAATCTGATATCTTGAGTACGTGTTTACACGTGTTTTCCGTTAGCTTCAGGTGCCAGTTTCATTAGTCATAATTTGGACATTGTTTGTCTGCTTGACGTGAACTTTTGCGCGTTTTGTTCCAGGCTTACGCTACTTCGGTATTCCGTTGTACCGGTTTATTAATCATATGTACAACTGTATATGGTTTATTCTCGACCGACCTACACTGAAGCTGACCTATTCTCAATATATAAATTCACTTGCAGCTAACCACAGGAGAAACAAATTGGACAGCATCAGAAACAACTACTATCCTCTAAGAAATAGCACACATATGCCTGTAAAGTCTGTAACGCGCTTCATAATTTTTTAAAGTATGATGTTTTTTTCCAGAACCATGAATGAATATTATTATACATAATTTTCGTTCTGGAAGCATATAAAACAAAAGAAAGAAGTTACGTAGACTGGGGTATCAGTCCTGATTGTAGTTCGTAACGACGAACCATCTTCATAAAGTTGAATTAACTTACAGAAGACGAGGGACATGTGATAACAACGACGAGGCAAGGGCGTTTATTATTACAAGTTGATAAAGAATCAAGCATGAATGTATCCCAACAACTAATGAATTTTGGAAGCTCAGATAATTTATTGAAGCGTAAATTAGAGGACTATCATTATCTCCCTTCAAACCATGACACTACATAGTAATATCAGGCGTACGTTTGTGATTAAAGAGGCGAAGCTGTGCGAAGAGAACTCGAAAGTGATAGAATCCCACTCGTCTATATGTTCACTCTGCATTGACGTATCGGAACAAAGTACGAACAATGATTTGACTAGAGGCATTATAGACTACGAGTCAAAATATATAAAAACCAGATTCTTCACAAGAATGATATCACTAAGGTCTTGCAATAACGTGGAATAGTAGTTTCAAAGTGATGGTAAAAAAGATCGTACGAACGTATACCAACAAAGGAACAATAGCCACACTGATAAAGACGAACGTGCATTCAATTCAAGTCAGTCAACTGGTCCAGTTCGCTTCATCGATAAAATAATTTTATATAAAATGCATAAAACTTTTTTTGTGGTTAGATATTTTTTTAGGTTGTATTACTATCAATGAGGCAACCGTTCAAAGCACAGTTTAGCATTCCACTTGTTTGCGAGCACTCTTCAAATGAAAACCTACCCATCGTTCAGGTCCACGTAAAAGCAAGGCATGCTACACACTTCAGACTGGATCTTCATGTAAGAGGAAAAAATGTTATGCAATTTCACATTCTAGATTTTGATCTGATTACTGCTGTAAGTAATGTTGGTTGCGTTATTGTAGACATGCAACATTTTATTAATACTATTTATTACTATTATTGTTCACCAGTCGTCGTGTTCAATTGTGTGGGGCGGCTGTTTGGTAAGTAGAGGTAAACGAGGATACTGCTTGTTGGAACATTTTGCATTCATCCTTGAAGGGGCGAACATGATTTTGTTTTCGAGCCCGTCTTCAATTGTATGGCTTTTGATTCAATTAAATTTTGCCACGATTTCAGAATGGCCAAAACTTGTTCATTTTTCTTTGAAAGTCAAGAATAATACGAGCAATTTAGCAAAATGTCCATAAAACATGTTTTGCAATGATTGTGCACATGTGACCGAAATTCTACCAATGTAAAAGTTTTCCCTTTCCTTCATATTTTGTATTTCCAAGTTGTGAATATCTCATCAAATTTTGTATTGGTATGAATTGTTCCATAATATCTTTTAAACATATTCGCATTTCATATTATGAAATGTGTCAGCCCCGAATCCTAACCAACCAGTATGCTGCGTGTCTGCCTCAGTAAATGATGAAGTGAACATTCGAAATAATAGAATTTTAAATTTATCATTTACTAAAAGCTCCGCGAAAATATTTCGCCGCAAACGAGATGAGCACTTCTTGTATTTATTTGTGCTCGTTCTATATTGTTTGTACATATGGATTAAACTCCATGCAGTATCATGTGACTCCACTGAAGGCTGAATTCGGAAAACAAAAATCTTGTCAAGAAGTTTTACTTAGTCGTTTGTAACCTGACTCTAACTCTGATTGACAGGCAAGGTCCTTTTAGAGTTTTTATCTTTACTACATACATACTAAGAGCATTTCGGCTAACTTGTGTCTCCAACTACAGTTTCTATCAAGAAAATACAGCAAATGGCACCTAGACTGCCTTCCAGTGTTCTAAAAACGTGGACATTTTGCTAGATCTGTTTACAAACAGTTTCTATTTATTTTTCTCATTCAGTTCTTTGAATTGTCGTCATTAAAAATTACCTTCTTATTTCCTGCTTTCAATCTTTATACAGCATCGCCTTTTACTACATGCTTTGTTTAAAATTATTTAAAGAAGCTCTTCCAACGCTGCACCTTTGGAGTTGGAAGCATAAATCCGCTTTACGGATTATATTTTTAGAATAACTGCAGAAAAGTCGGGTTGCACACACCCTGAAAATACCTTCTTCATCCGTTGCAAGTGAACTTCCCATACTTCGAACTAACTTCGTGTTCTGTCCGTATTAAAAAGAATACTTTAAAATAATATAGTCTATCTACGGGGAAACGACGATAACATTGATATACAATATCATCAGCTCCCTACTGCTCTCATCGGATAAATGTTTCAAGAGGAAAAGTCATCGCTCTTTGTAGTAAAAGGATTTTTTTTCTATCTCGATTTTTTTTCTTCGCAAGATTAAGATTTGTTAGTTCATGTACATAACTCAGATATTTAGATTCACCCTGACTCAGAGACTGAAAGTAGAAAAAGGCAGGGTGAACAAGAGGAAAAGCATTATGGAAGGAAACTGTTTTGATTGTCCTTAAAAGCATGAGAGCATCTTTTTCTGTGGTCGAGCTCTGCTGGAAACGTAAAGACTTTTGTGTACTTGTTCGCTCAACAACATTATACTCGAAGGGGGTGACTGACTGCATCTTCCTCGTTTTGCACTCTTATTCACGCTCTGTCTTTCTCGGCATGTATTCAGTTTACTTGGGAGTGCGACGACGATCCTTTCTGTAAAGTGAGTGTGAGAAGTAAAGACAGATCGAGAAACATCAAACCATGAAGACAAGGTCCATTAGAGGCAGTCTCAACGAAATTTATCATTTTCTAATCTCATGAAAATTCCACTCGTCTTTTCTCACTGCTTCCTTTTTTCTCCAAGTGTACATTTTATTCCATGAGCTTACCTAACAATATAAACACTAAGAAGATGAATCTTCCACGAAGAACAGAACAGACTCAACGGATTTTGAATCGGCTCTTGAATTCGCCTTTTATCTGGTAGACTTTAATATAAAAATCGGATTAAAGTTTTGGATTCCTTCGCGGTAAAAAATTGACATGCAAATTCATACACTGCATTACATATATTGAGCAAGCAATGTAAACGATGCAGCTATGGGACTGTAAAACCAGACGGATTTTCGTAAAGTGGTTCATGTACCGTTTGCATTCGATCTATTCCAAGAATTGTTTGCACTGAAAGTTGGGCGACTATTTTAATAGTATTTTCCTCTTCAAACAAATTTCGCAAGTCATTTAATGCATGTGCTTATTGCACAGGTTGCTTTCAAAAACTTGGGATCATTAAAATTTCGTACCCATTTCTAGACACATGACGGTATAATAATACAAGTGTCGATTTCGATGCTATCTACGAAAAAACTGACGGAGGCACTCCCTCCTTCAGCTGTATAAGAAACTGTCATACAGGATTGAAAACCGACCTTGTTACATGTAACCGTTTTATGATAATCGGTATATCATGTTGGGTAATGATGTGTGTGTTTAACATGTAAGTTTGAGAGTTCATTCTCAAACTGACACATCTGTGCATTTTGAGCATCATTCATTGTATTGTTATAGAAGTACATAAGCTCCAAACAATGTTGCCAGAAAGGTATGATCGCTTTTCTTGTTTTGTTTTGTGTAACACGTTTCTTAAAATAATGGGTTAATTTTCTAGTCTTCACTGTGTGGTTCGATCTGGCCAACTGGTAAGGAAAACGGACGGAATTGAGTCAGAAAATTAATAGTGCGTAGAAAATCTTCTTATGGTAATAATGAAAAGGTGTGCAATAAGATGTTGTCAAAATGACAAACACTGAGACCAAGAGAAAACGGCATGAAAGTGTAAATGAAACCATCATTAAAACGATTGAAAGCTGCCGAATCTTCTTAGGGGGGCATTTCCGCACCACACCTAAACCCAATCACAACATTCTATTATGCTTTTCATCTTGTTGTACTATTATGATTATATCACAAAATGAATACATGTGTTTCGTATTCAGCTAAGCTGGAGAGTCAAACTTTCCGAGTATTTTGAGGAATGACTGACATCCACTGACTTCCGCTTGAACGTCATTGTTTTAAAAGTTGTGCATGTTCATTGTGAGCATAAATGCTCGAAACATTTTTCGGGATGGTTTTATATACTTTTAAACGCTTAAAGTAGGTAACAGAACATCCCTTCTTCATTCTCGTGACATTCATTAACTTTAAATGTATTTTTTAATAGAATTAAGATATTTCCTAATATCTATTACAGGTATTTTAACTATTCATGACACAAGAGAGCATAAGCCATTTTACTAACAACATGTCTCCTATGATGGCTTAAGTGTTTGCGCATTATTTTTACTACCGAAATAAAAACGTGCAGAAAAGCTGCTTGTGGTAATAGCAATGGTTGAGGCAATGCTTGCTTTCCATCCCTTCTGAAACATGACAACTTTATGTCTGACAAGCATGACATTTATAGGATCATCATCGTCGTCTAAAAAAGTAAGTTCATCTAGTTCTTAACTTGCTCTCGCAAAGTTTGTAATGTTTGTCGTTTTACGACAATGTAATCCATCTTTACTGAATGCTTCGTTATAGTATGCACGTTAGTGTGTTAATTAATTTGCCAGGATTTCAACATCATTTGCTTGCAGCCGGAATCGTGATCGAATCTATTTTGATGAAAACTTAATTGATATGTTTTGGCTATTCTTTGTTGAATTTACGCCATCTAAAATCGCAATTTCGGTTCCTTTACTGATAAGTCACATCTGGAAGTGTCATAAGCAGTGATTGTTTCCGAGCAATGGGCCACCTCAATTTCGACACGTAAGTAAATATGTGCCAATTAGAAGAACTTAAAATACTAATATGTATTATATGACAATTGCACATTGTACTCTTTTTGTATCTAATCCTTGTCCTTTGTAGCCCTATCATTAAAGCCAATTCGTATAAAATCTAAAAAAAGAACATGTTTAGACAGTTCAGAAACCACCGGAGTTTATCCTGAATTTCCAAAGTCACTAGTGCATCCGT
This sequence comes from Akabosia matsudoensis, assembly GCA_019593645.1. Taxonomy (NCBI): domain Eukaryota; kingdom Metazoa; phylum Arthropoda; class Collembola; order Entomobryomorpha; family Paronellidae; genus Akabosia; species Akabosia matsudoensis. Next base: position 12,339 of record VICI01002076.1, on the reverse strand, counting down.
ATTTTTGCTTTGTATCCATCCACTTAACCTTTAGTCCGCTGTCAAACCCGGGGTGTCAAGATGTCCCTTGCACTTGCAGTCAAGATGTCTGAAAAAGACCTTGCAATAGTTTTGGATAGCCCGTTTTTACGAAACGCTCCGCTTCATGTCATCCATTTCCACATTAGCTGCTGACATTTTCGTTTTATGGGGATGCTTTGTAGTTTTTCTCTTTATGCGCAAACCGAGGACGCTGAAGCCTTTTTATGGTGTTAATCGACCTACACAGAAATGCGTCCAGCCAAGAAAAAGCAACACTTGGAACCTTGGTAAAGTAGAATTAATTACCATAATGCACTGATATTTTATTTTGCATCTGTCTGAGGAAATTACCACTCCTCCCTAGTTATGAAGCTACAAAACTTGCTTTGCGAAAATACAAAAACTTCTCACACTGAGGATGTTTCTCTGATTTGATTTTGTACTCATAATTGAATACAATAAATTGAAATGCTGTTTTCTTGATCATAAAGAGATTGTGGAGATTATTATGGACATGGTAGAAATCAGGCAATAACAATCGTGCTAATATTTTTACCTTTTATAGCCTGTCCGACTGGACATTAGTCAACTGGTTTGTCTGAATACGGAATTATTTTCCTTTTCGAAACTTAGCTCTTATAGTTGAGTGGGTTGCACTTTCGTGATAGTGAGTAGGTTCATGCAAAATAGTATTATTGTGTTTTGAACTAAGGATCTTAACATTTTTTGGTGTTGTATAGAGTATAAGATACAACACTACGTCCATCCTTCAGTTCAGTTTCTCGTGAAAGATGTTGCTTTTTACAATGTTTAACAGGCAAGAATATTCCACCACATTATTTTTAAACTTTGATATATGAATCTACAGTGCAAATGGAATACGGCTGAAAATCAAGAAGCGGAAAGGAAGAAGCGTAATGTAGCATTGCCAATTCAAAACTTGTTTTTCAACTGTCACCTGCTGACTTGCAAATCGTTTTCAACAACTAACATGAATGTTGTATACGACTACTAGGTTTGCATATGCATACACAACCATGAGACTTACTAGCTTCAGAGTTTACAAGAGAACGGATCTAACAATCGTTTACGATAAGCTGCCGCTTCATGGACTATCACCATGAGAACTAAAAACGTGAAGGAAATGTACTACCCGAAGAAAAACGACGATACTACCAAAGATAATGACAAAATTGATGTAGAAACGGCAAGTCAAAACGATTACATTCATAGACAAAGCCCAATATTCAGATGGGAAACTGGGAATTTCATTTTGCACTGAATCACCTCACGCACTTTAAAGTACAAGGAGAGACAGAGGAACAACAATAGAAATAATTCAAGTGTAATTTTCAGTGGCAACATAGCACAAAAAGAGAATAGGAACACTTTCTTACAAGCTATGTACGATGGAGGTCCAGGAAAACTGTTCATAATATATTAAGTAAAACCTCTTACCTACTATGCAGTATATGTTTATACTTTTGCGATTTGTATCTCATGTACAGCAACTGATGAGTAATTCATCTATCCACTGCGTACTTCTTCTCACTGTCCAACACAACCCCTCACCCGTACAAATATTCAGAGCTAGGACGTATGACTTAAGATATATTATGCCTTATATCATTTTCAGTATAAGAATAGATGGGCTATCGCAACATCTTGTGCGTCTAATATACTTCAACCTTCCATACATCATTTTGCCTCCTAAACGTATCCGCATCTGACAAATAACAAATGAAAATGACAACAACAGCAACAATGGTGGCTCTTTCACACAAAACCATGTTGACACTGATTCAATGGCCACTCAGATCTTAAAAATTGATACAGTCTACCATGAATCAAAGCATGGATAGTTCAGGAATCCCCATTTTTGTACGAAAATTCAAATAAAAAGACAAGATTTTTATCTAGGATTCAATGTTAAAGTGATAAATTCAATTGGTTTGAATTCACATATTGATATTCAAACGAGTAGCCACTTTTTAGATTTGCGTTTTTTTAATGCTTGAAATCGGGAATGGCATACACACTTTCTTTAACACGACGAAACATCGTTTAAAAATCTGGTAATCCTATGGAAGAGCAGACAGGTTGCAGTGAAGTACCTTTTTGTTCTTTAAAATAAAATTGAATTGCTGCAACTTCACTGATTCAACAAATTGCAAATATTAACAGCGAATTTACAGCAAAACGAACTAAATGGTACCTCTATCTACACCAAAACTTATTCGCTTACAATAATGCTGACTTATCATATTGCGTTGAACAATATACACAATAAGAGATGGCTCACATAAAACTATTTCGTTGCCATTTGAAGTTAATGTGAGAACACCATGTTGTTGTGGAAGAAAGATGAGCTCGGTTTCAAGATTTACATACTTGTCTTGTTTTGTAATAAACAACTTTTTGGTGTTCCTCAAAAAAGGCTCATTTGATGCAAGGCTCTGCCAGCAGTCAGGTTCGACTACATACAAAAATTGTGGCTTTTGAGATTTCAGTTGACAATGATTCGTCTGTGCTTGTTATATAAATTGTTGAGAGGAAAAATGTGAAGGTTTTTTGAACAGGTATAAAAACTCTAAGACGAAAAAAATCATAGCAGCCACAAGTGCATTATATCATTTGTGCAACAGTTTTATATTCGAATATAATTTGAATGTCTTTGTTGGCGTTTTCGGTAAAAGTATAAAAATAAGGACATAACATTAGTGAAGAAAGATAAAACCCACTGTGATGACCAAAAATGTTAATAGATAAACTTTGATTAGTTCAAAAGCTCATAAATTCGACACTGTCATCTGGCATGTGGGGATTCAAAAAGAACGTAAAATCCCTGAATGAAATCATTTGTTAAGTCAATAGCTTTGTTAATGACGACGACCCTCTCACCGAAAAAACATAATGGTCATCAAGATCCGTCCAAACAAGTCAGGTTGCATTCGTCCGACTGGCACAACTAATTCTTATTTTATAGTTTATCACGGCTGTCCTACGTCTTTTAGTCCAATTTCGATAAATATTCGGCTATCCTTGATTAATTGTATTCCTCGCGGAAATAACAATCTTCATTTGAGAACTGAGCAGTTTTTTAAATATGCAAAAATTACTTCGTATGTCGTATCTAATACTAATCTGATCGATATGTCATTGAGAATTCGAAGTTATAACTTGCATAGCAAATGTACCTGTGAAATTCCAACGATAAATCCATTGTACTAGTTCTTGAGACTTAAATAATAGATTAGCATTCTGTCAAGAATGTTTCCCTCGTATGATAATATCATCGGACAACTATAGTCTGTAAGATGCTCTTATCCCAGACACCATTATGAAAAAGGAATAAAAAGTCATCATCCTATCTACCACCAAGAAGATGAAGGCATAAGTAGAAGCTGATTTGATTTGAATAAGAAAGAGCCCATGACAAAAGCGAAGATAGAAGTAACAACAGCAGGAGAACATCATAAGAAGGTGAGCAAAGGAGGAAACCCCAGAACTATGGGTGCTTTGCTCATCTCGTTAACTTCAACTATTTTATTCTCATCTTATACACTTTGTTGTGAGAAGCTCGTTGCATCGCTGCGCGTCATATTTTTTCTTGACTCCGCATTTATATATATAATTTGTTTTGATAGTGAACACGTAGGACAAGTTATGGCTATACCAGAGTGTATTTGAAAATAAGCTGGATACTTGGAAGTTAACGGCTATTATTACGTTTAGTTACTTCTTTTTATTCTTATAAAAAGTTAAGTTTCTCGATATTTTAGGTATTGTGATGCAACATGCACAACAGCCACAGAAATGCCCAACACATCATCTTATTATTCTTAATACCTTTCTTCCTGCACCATCGAAAAACTACCCCTCAGATGAGCAACAAATCATACACACAACAGCGGTCTCAATAGAAATGATCTATACACAGAACAAAATAAACCTCAAGAAGTTGCATTAACAGCCAGAAAGTTTCCATTTCAAAAGGAAGCTCGTAACTCAGTTTCAGAGGGAAAAAATTAACAATCTAGCCAGACCCCAACAAAAACGAAAAGGCAAGGTTGGTTACTCTGATGGAAGTCGGGAGAGGTTATTATTATTATTATTTCCTTGGAAGACGAACATAGGAGATACCATGTGCGTTGTACCAAACCTTCAGGTTTACTACCAATATATGTTACTACATCCTTAAACTGTGGTTTGGTTGAACGGGTACACATCAAAAGTACACCTTTGCTGTGACTATGTCAGGAAGAAAAATATTATTTCACGGGACGAATTTTGTGTTCATTCCTTCAAAGGATGAGCTCATCCTCTATTTCTTGACGTGGCAAGTTGTATACGGAAGGGGTCTGCGAACAATAAAAATTTTCTGACAAAGGAAAAGTTAAGGTCATACCGTACATAGAAGAGAAAGGTATTTCTTTTTTCAAACAAAAAATTTACATGTGTGCTCATAAGGACGAATTGATTCGTGAAGGGTCAGAATCTTCTCTGTCTCTACAATATTTGGGCACTTCAGGGCAAAAATCAAGGCATGTTTGAAACATCTTATCAGAGTACAATCAAGGGTGACTACAAGTTGTAGTTTCGACGAAGCATGAAAAGTCAGCTCATAAAAATGTGTACAAGATTACCTCATGACACCCGTTACACCGCAATTGCTTGATACAGTCATTCCATTATCTTTTTTTAGCTGAACAGGTAATCTACAGATCTTTATAAAAACACCACGAAGAACAAAATGAATTGCCTTGTTAGAAGTAAACTTTTCGTGTTCAGGAAATTGACCGTTTCGGTCGGTCGGATTCATACCATATAGATAATAAGATTTTCTCGAACTTCATTATGTAATTTTTGTTCCCTGACCTAGACAGGCGAACGGTTCTTGCTACTACTTTACTTTTAAGTTTAAATTACAAAATATGTATTTCGTTGTTGGCCATTGATTTTCGTTACCCTTATATGTCAAGAGAGCGAGTCTACAAATTAATCGAATTATGAAGATTTTTTCTGCTGTCTACTCCATATTTTAGTTCAAAGTTATACGTCAAGTTTCTTGGTCACAGTCACAACTCGTAAATATACATTGATGAACGCAAAAGAATATTTCAAAAGAAGTTCCAACGACATCAGTTTCCACTGCAAAATTCTCTTACACGCACAACTAGGTTACTCATACATCCAAGTATTTACAGGAAGGTACAAAATTTACAAACGGATGCAATTTTTTAAAATCTGCATATTGGTATGCACTTTTGTACTCCCGATAAAAAACTGCTGCAGTGTATGTAATAATCTGTAGGTGAAACGTGAGACCGTGAATGAATAAATTTAAGACAAGCGATTGCAAGTAACAACATGCATTTAAGATAATGGTTTTATCAAGCACATTGCATCTCTCTATACATGGACAGCATGGATTTTATGCCATACTCTGTAGCCTACATCTTTAACTGATTCTCGAATTATTAAGCTGTTTCTGAATATACATTTATTTAAGTCACGTAGGAAATGTAGCGGAAATTTTCTTGATTTTGAGTGACAGTCCCTTGACGGGACATTCATTGATAAAGTGTTTGAACAGCTATAAGCTTCTCGGTAATGGTGCTTGTGTTTCACCTACTAGTCGGGTTTGCTGCTTTACTTCATGCCACCAGAAACGCACCGCTGATCCCGACTGCGGGAAAAAAGTCTGTTCTGCTGGCCGCTGCTGTTATTATTAATGCTCGAATTTTCGTTCTGCTTCGGTAACAGTTTCAATAGCCTCCAACGTAAAAATATCTTGCGTTAATTTTTATTTTTATTTTGAAAATCCGGTGATAACAGAAGACAGTAGAAATCATGATTTTTGTAGTCTGCATGTTTGCTTTAGAGACTTCATAAATACAAGACAAGATACATTACATCTATTACACATGTCTCAAATCCACAATATATCCTCCTTACGATCATTAAAATGCTCATCAAAGTCAGAAACTATAACAAAGATGCATTTTGACACATTGGGAAGTTGATACTAATACGTCAAATTCGGATTTTTATCTGTCTTATTCAATTACCCGATCGCAGTAGAAGTGTTGCGCTGATATATGAAAAACGTGCCAATGCCTGACTAACATACACTGCTATTACACTGGGTGGGGGGATTGATAGAAAATTTCTTCTGAGACAATCTTTACCTGTCTTTTCCTTGATCTCACAAAGGACGCTAAATAGTGCAGGTTTCATTCTGTGGCAGTTGAGTGTGTGTTTTCTAGAACAAAATTTAAAAAACAATTGAATAAAATTGATAATTTACATTCAAAATAGACTCCATTTCTTAAAAAATTATTTTTTTAAATAATTTTTTATCGTTTCACATACCTGGCCTGAGCTTCATCTAATGACTGGTCAGTAATGTTCATAATTTGCTGAAGGATTTCCCCAATATCCTGCCTCCTCCCATCCTCAGGGGTACCTGGCCCTGCTTGGGTAGGGTCCACTCCTTGCATTCCATAAGGCTGAGGCATCACACCCACTTGAGCACTTACTGGATGCATTTTGAAAATTATTTTGAGTTTCTTCCGTCGGCGATAAAAAGATGTCACAACTTTTTTCACACAGTTTTTGATGTTGATGAAGCTATAAACTCTTCTCCCATGAACAGTTTTTTTTCACTTTACAACACGAATCACGATAAAAGAAAAACTAGCTGAACAGTTTTTTTATTTCCAACGAACTGTTCTAATTCTTTTCCTAACTGAATGCTCAATTTGAAAATGATTTGAAACTTGCTTGTTCATACTTGAAAAAGACTTGGTATCACATTTGAAGAAGGTTCCCTCATGTAGTTTACACTTTCCGAAGTTTACAACTTTCTAAAAAAAAGTAGGTTTCTATGAATTGTAAAAGTTAATTTTAGTGATAATAAAAGTCCAGCACGTTTTCAAACTGTTAATCTATATTGTGTAAGTTCCTTATTCAAATCGGTATACTTTTTTACCCTTACTTGGTTGCAGCGAAAGTGCTTATTGTGATTTATTAACACATAATAAATATTAAAATTCTTCGTGCTTAACTGCCATTTTATGGCATAATTTTAAGAAAATTATATAGCTAGAAAGATGATTACATTTCTAGCCTGCATAACTTTTTATTTCTTTCCGTAGCCTAATAATCTATTTAATAAAAGTGGCACTTTAGTGATGAAATGGATGTGTTTTTTCTCGTATAACTCGTTTTCAATAGACAGGCGATTGGCGATATAACAATTAGGTAGTCTCTGAATGCATTTTTATGATTTTTGATTACAAACACCGATCCTTTTGTACGTGGTCATTATCCTCCTCCCGTTGTTTTCGATTACAATTTTCTCCTTTTGTTAGAAACAATCAAAGTAAACAAAACTAGGTATTCCCAAACAAACAATTTCGATACGACTGTTAAAACCGGCTAGAGAAATAGTGAAAATTAGACAGTTTTCAAAACTTGTTTCACGTTTTTCCACTAGTTTGGCAAAATCAACAATGAAGATGAAGCATACTCCTTGGAACTTTTCACAGCACTAATGATGACTTCAACTTGTTTTTGGTGCTCACGGATTTTGTTACCTATAAGATTGTCGAGAGAACAAAGAGGAATATAGAAATTTAACGTTATTATTCGTAACTTTGTAGCGAAACTATTTCTTCAATGGCAATAGAGCAGCAGGTTATTTTGGCTTGGATGTAATGGGCGCTACCGCAATACAAAATCATACTAGATAGCAGAAACGCTGGAACTTCGGGAACAGTAGAGAAATATCAACAAAGAAAGAAATTTAACGAGGAGAAAGGTTGTTTTTAGTGTTTATGTATATATTGTAATATTAGTAGATAATGCGGTAATGACAGCGAAACGGGAGTTATTATGTATAAGTAGTTTAGCGTGTAAGTATTTAGAGAAAGAGCAATTTTTTTCCAAATTGGCAAAACATGCATGCAATGTCTGACAGACTAACTTATACTGGGACTCGACCACGCTGTGGCTTCTCTGGTCTTTATAGCTGTTAACAAAGGAATGAGAGAAAAAAAGAGGATATTCGGAGTAAAATGGATGGGCACTTGGAAATGATAATAATGATAGCTGTTGTGTGTAAGACGAAGAGTAGTAGATGTGAGCAAGTGTGTGTGTGCGGCGGTAGTGGTTTTGTTTGGAAAGCAGTATAAGATGCCATACAGTCGGTGTTAAAAGAGAGGGGTAGGATCGGTGAGTGAAATGCCCGAATCCGGATACTTTATTTGATCCAGAAAGAGGAAAAGCCCATTAAAATATGTAGCGCAAGTGTATAAGCATTATATGTATTGTCATCTTTTACTACATTCGGCACATTACACAACATAGCGGCAAGTTAGCAACAATAGATAATGACAGTGTTGCCCTTTCTTATAGGCTTGTCAGTTGTCAGTGTCAAGCAGTGTAAATCCATGCTGGTTTTTTGGAACCAGAAATGACATTTATAAATCCGTTACAGCAAAATAAATTTGATAGAATAAGCTATAAAGAAGGCACTATATGGATATGCGTAGAATACTTTTGCACAAAACACAAAAACGTCTACGTACATAAATATTTGCAGCGTATGATCTTGAGGATAATATTTTTACCCGGACAATGTGGACGGGCTATAAAGCTGGTAGGTAGTAATGTTGATGTGTGAAACAAGCAAAATATAAGTCTATCGGTAGTAGCAGTCCGACGAGAATGCGCGCTCCGATTTTATACTCTTGCCGTTTAGCACATTAACCAACCGACTTGCTCCAAAAAGTAGTTAAAACTGTTCCAAACGCGGTGAAGATGATGATCATATGAGAGTTGTGTGCACTGCGAGCATTCAAGTACACTTGAATGTTTATAAATTGTCAAACGCACGATGACAAATGGAGTGACACGCTGAAGCGTAAGCTGTCGTGTAATCTAATATATTGAATGACAGTTTGTGTCAACGATGATGATTTCACATGCTTCACACAACGGTATCGACAAACCGTTAAGTAACGAAAGAAAATTACGCGAAAGTAGAACAAGTAATAGTATCGGATTTTTATTCACCGGGACACTAACGATTTGTTATGACAAAAAATGACCGTAGATAGAGGAGCAATTTTATGTACCCCTTTGAACACTTTCTGCATTAATTTAAATGGAAAGACGGAAATTATTGATTTCGTTGATTGCTGACACTATCAAAACTCTGTTGAAAAGTATGTATAAAAAATCCAGACAATTAAAACGTTGTAAGTAAGTTTAGATATCTTTGCTGACCAGTAACTGGTCTGTTTTAACAAAGATAAGGTGAGTTTACTAATGGTAGCATTGATGTTTGGATTTGCTGGTGTTTTGATATCAGAGTTTGCTGATTATTGAGTGATATCGCCAGATCGTCGTGTCTGTAGGTCACTTGGGTGTTTGCTTAACAATAATTCTACATACTACACGTTAAGCAATAACAATAAACACTAGAGTTTGATCTGATTCCTGTTGACAGCAAGATTAGCTTGCACAAGCCGTTTTCCCGATGTTTCGATGAATATTTATACGTTTATGGTGATAAATTCTTTTATTATGCTACTTCATCACAAATTAAACATAACACCAAATTCGTACACAGTTAAAACATGTCTTTTGACAACATTTTTCCAAACAAGTAAAAGTAACTGAATAAACTTATTTTTCCAAGATTATAAATCTTTCCACTACGAGGGAACGCAACACACAGTCTTCAAAACTAAACACTCAGACATTTATAACAGAGTAAAACAAGTCCTGATCATTTTTCGTCGTCTGCGATTTGGTAGAATAGGTACAATATTTAACTGCAAACATTGGATTATTGCTGGAGACAGTAATCCATGAGCTATTCACTTGGTTGAGAAAAAACTTCGTATTTAAATCGACAATATTGTGTGCGTTCTTGGATATGATCACAAATCACATAAAATTGATTATTATGACCGCGTTATCATCAAGTTTGGTGTTGCATATAATTTGCTATCATCACCACAACCCAGCACAAAAAAAATCTTTTTAATATCAAGGATATATGTAAAACTGATGATGAGGTGCTGATGACGAGTCAATCCAATCCTTTTGATTTGATCGCTCTCGAATAAAAATCCGCGTGAGATTTACTCTCTTCGTGATTGATGGCGATCGTGTTGATTGGAGAGACCGAGAAAGAGAGACGGCAATGATCAGGACTTTTTTCCTACTTGCTCCTTTTCGAAAATGATTAGTGTGTGTACTGAAACTGAACAGAACCGAGATGATGATAATCCTAATGATGCTACTACACTAAATGTTGATGGTATTGACGATGATCCCGTCTGCGGCTCTTGCCACTGGAACTTTTAACAGCATCAGTTAATGTTTCGTCTTTACAATAAGAGCTAATATATTGACGGATTGTTGTCGGTCCATGTAATGCACATAAAAATCGTATACATGTTAAATATCGCGGTGTGATGTTCCTCTCGTATATTACATACTACTGGTTTGTCTTCAATCAGCACACAGACTGGCTGGTCCAAAAAAATCGTGGATAATGTTGTTATGTTGAAAATCCTGGTATTCGTCTCGTGCTTCAAATGTATGCTTATATATTTTTAATGCACGACAACATCAGCGGACTGAGAGAAAAATGTATTCAAGTGACTAACTGCAATATGTGAGTATATGGATTTGATCCTTTTTTCTTTCTGGTTGTTGCTCTCCTACTGCTGCTTCTCTCTTCAGTGCTGCTATCATTAATAAGGGTTACTGCTTGCTTTTCATTATCCAACAACAAACGCAAAGAAGCTACGGCGAGTTTACTGATATTGTAATGATGGAATACGACAAACAAAACAGGCAACAGCAGTTTTTCGAGTTGGATGATTACCGTTTGTCTTGTCTGCTGAATATCCTATGTTTGCGGTGTGCATAGTTTGAGTTGGATCTGATTCTTCTGTTGGGTTTTTTTCGTGACGTTGATCTTGATGATGATGATTTTTTTTTGTATTTACTATCGTATTTCTTTGTAGCAAGAGACGAGCAGAGAGCTGAAAATGCAACTTTGTAAAAAGAAAAGCAGCGACAAACAGTGACTCGATGATCGTCTGTCTCTGAATACATATGGCATTCAGTTGGTTTCCTTGCGATGGAACACTTGCGTGGTTTGCCTGTTTTGCTAGCAGTCAAAGATTTTCTATGTAAAAAGTAACAAAACGTGCCTCTGTTTTGTTCGTTCATGTACACAGCATTCTCACCTTGCATTCAAAGTAAAATATATGCATACGAGGAAGCATGGATCTTCTGTGTTTCTACAAAACTGTTCATTTCTCTATCTCTAAAATCAAGCTAGAAAAGAATTTCTCTGTTGAATTCAACACGATATTTTCTTCATATACATATACTATTTATAACTTCATGACATCCAGAAAATGTTATATGAAAAATATGCGTAAGAATCTACATGCACCAAGTTCGTATCGATGTACGCAAGTTCACATATCACTGACACGGGGCTAACGTTATAATTTTTGGCATCGTGGAACCCCAAACAAGGATTGGATGTATGTGGCAAGGCAAAGATATATTGGCAGCATGGAAATATTTCATCGCAACAAAAAAGACGTAAGGATAAAGAAGGGGAAAACTTTTTTTTTACTTTTCTATGCTCCCCGTTCACCTAGCTTAGTGATTACACAGTTTTCTTGCTTTTTTAGACATGTATTCTGTTGTGCTGGCATTTATGTGTGTGCGTGAATATGTGTTTCAATGTAAAAAAAACGAAAGAGGCAAAACTACATGTGCACAGGGTTTCGCTCCACAACCAAATGTATTATAAGCTGGAAGTTTTTTCTCCGTTTTATATCGTACCTTTTCTAATATTCTATATGCATAATGTAATGTTTACAAGAGAGAATGAGTGGCAAAAGCTGCAATGAGGAGATGGATGGAGTGCCGCTGCTACTTTTTTCCGTATACCTAGTGTACCAAGTTTACACGAAATTCTTTAAGCAAAGCATGTGCAGATAATGTACTGAGGGGATGTGTAAATGTCTGTATTCGTAACTTTCGTCAAGTTGACTCGTACTCGACGAGAGCTTCACAAAGCTGTATGTATTACAAGGACTAAGAAATGCATAAAGCAACACAGCAGTATTATTGGCGTGGAACGACTTTACTTTGTTTTGAACAAAGTCATGCCGTTTGTATTATCAGTCAGGGTAAGAGACTGACAAGATTTTTCGTTTTTATTTCCAATGAAGGAGTCGCACTGAGAGTTGCTTGCCTACAATTGAGAAC
>VICI01002075.1:0-18380 GCA_019593645.1 Akabosia matsudoensis | reverse complement strand
ATTCCACTTGGAGAAATCAGACGAGATATTTCGTTAGAGATTAATGTCACTCCAAGTTGGAGTTGTGAAAACCGCATATGTAGACGGACACGTGAAATTCAAAAGTAATTTTAATTTTCTCCCTTATAGATACACTGTGATGGCTGGAAGTCCAGCAAAAATGTTAGAGCACCTGTTAGAAACAAGATTGGATGGACGAGACCGCTCCTCTGTCGACTCGACGGGACGACGATCCTCTGCAGCTGGGGATAGCGACGCTTTCCTCGAAGAATTCCTTATGACGCACATCATATTTATGCCGATTCATCAGTTGCTCACAGAATTAACGAGACAATATCCATTTCATACAGCGACAACGCCAACTGGTGATGGTGGAGAACACGGCAGCAAGCCTACTTCTCCAACATCAGCAGCAAACAATATAACGTATAGACTCTTTACGGTTTTATATCAATTTAACTAGATTTATCTGCCAAACTTATGATAATTTAGAAACAAATTAACCTTATACGAGCATTTAGTCGCTTTCACTTGCCGATGAGGGCTAACAATTACTTCAAAACACGGTAGTAAAACTAGACTGCATTTGCGTAGAAAACCGACAAAGCATAACAATAACGATAAAGTAATAATCCACATAGTGTATATATAACTTCAATCTCTTTTGACGCCCCTTTTGCAAAAAAAAAATAGTTGAGAAGTACTATTTGCGCTGTATAATATATAGCTTTTCCTCTAATGCTACATGAATCTGCGCAAGTAATATTCTTCGTAATTATACTAACTAACGGAAAAAACAGGAAGATGAAACCATTTACTTAACTATCTTTTCAACTAATTTCATAAAAAGTACCTTTAAAGCTCCTTCTTTTTTTAGCTACTAGCATGTATATTAGAAGCTGGCTTGTTCATCCAGTTGCAGTTTGGCTCTCCTCATTACCTGGACGAGAATCTTTCAAATGTAGTATGACCGCCAGAGTAAACACATCACGGCATACAACATTAGTACTCAAGTGGCTTGGCTTTCTGGTAATTTTTTTCCTTTCCCCGACAACACGACAAGCGACCATAGACATTCAACTAAACCATCATTGCTCAACACTGCGTTTCAAGTCTACAAGTTAGAGTAGTGGAACTAATGGTAACGTAAATGGAGTGCTTTAAAAAATTTTCTTTCTTTCTTGAGTTTCGTAAATCATGAAACGTGACGAATCTGTTTCAGCTTTCGACTTTCACTACCTTCATTTCATGAATGCTTCATTTGTGCTGACGAGAACTACGTTGTGAGTCATGTTTAGTAAGGAAACTCGTTTTTATAGCGTTCTTGTTCCAATGAACTTTCTCCTTGGTTTTCCTTAATGGCAGTCGTTTAAAGTTATTGCATCTTTGAACAACAATAATGCTCAGGTTATGGGTCCAGAATATCACGTGAATTAATTGCAGTATGGAATTCTATGTAAAACGTTTATTTTACTTTGTTTCTCGATGCCAATTTATTGAAACCCTTTTGTAGCCTGATTCTACTTCATTTTGATCATTACGAATTGAGAACGGTTTCAAATGTCTCAAGGTCTAGATATATGGGGAAAATTTCTTAGAAAACTCTGATGTAAGAAGGAGGATAGGATTATTTAGTCACAAATGATGGCTCGGAAAAACGCACTATGATTATATGATTAATTTGCTCCCTGTGTACACATAACATCAAGGCCCACAAAAATCGTTTTGTGCTTTCATTGCACATTTCACACCAATGACTTGTCGATAACTTTTTTACATGATTTACTATAATATCAGTTTTTGAGGAACTAAAATATTTAGAATATTAACCCCTGTTCCTATGTATCTTCATTATAAAATGGAAAACATGATCTAGGCAAAGACAGTTCCAACGAAACAAAAAAAACTCACTTTTTTTCTGATTTCATATAGCTAAGCAGTTTTTCACGTTCATTTTTACTTCGCAGCATAATTCAAAGCAAAATGTGACGCTTCATTAACAATTCATGGAAGATGGTTCAAATACCAATCTATTATAGTGATATTTTCTAATCTGACTATGTATGTAAGTATAATAAGTTTTTTATTTTATAGAGTGACTGTAACATAATATATATGCTGTATTGACAAGTTCATCATTCAGTAGAAACGACTACTGTAAGTTCTGCTTTGTTTCTGGGAAAATGATTTTTTCTTTTTTCTATAATACATTTCTTTTTAGAAAACGAAACAATACCTTTTGGAAAACTTGTAGAGTATTTTAGACGATAAAAGTTAATATTAAGATCGATACTAGTTTTCTTAAGTACAACTAACATATATTACTCCGCGCTACAAGTATTTACAATTTGACGGCAATAACTATGCAATAGTGCTTCAACTTCAACTTGCTATAACATTGTATGCATTTATAAACAATTTTAGTTCCTAACATAAGAGGTATTATGATTTTGTATTGTAAATAGATGCGGAAGACAGCTTAGTTGTAGATCTTTACAGAAAAAGTAAGCGTAAATTTAGGATAATACAATAATGCCTGTATGCTAATGATGTTTATGTAGATAATATGTTACAATGTTCGCTACCAATTTGAATTATTCAGGCAAAAATTATATCAATGTTTTCCTTAACCACACTGCACTTATAGGATAGACTCCGCATGTCAAGACCGGGAGTTCCTTTTGGCTTGTAAAAGACGTGTAGTTCAGTTCGTTCATCGGTGGGTTACGACCATTGGGGATCCCGTTTTTGAAGAGCAGTGCACACACACCTTTCTGGACGTAAGTTCTGTAGTTTTATACAGTTTTCTTGTACCTTCATTTGTTTATGGTGTGTTACCCTATGTCTATATCTGTAGAAAAGATGGAATCGGGAATAGAAAGCATAAGTAATAACAGTATATCCTCCCTATATTTCCGAATAATATAATGTTGATGTCAGGAAACGCATAAAAAGCATGAATGCGGTAGGTACATAATTTGTTTCATTAACTGGGATTCGCAATGAGTTCCATTCCGATCATAATCTCACAATTTTTCAATCAGCTCAAACTTAGCTGATGACACGTCGTGAAGATATTCTCGTATTCTTTTGGCGGTGAAGTACCTGGACACGAAGCAGAAGTGAAGTTGAGTATAGAAGGGAAATATGACAATTTACTTTGAGACTAAGAAGTGTAAGGGTCATCATAACATAGCCACAGGAACACTTTTAACGAGCTGTGAACTTTCTACGAAAGAAATCATTTTCTCTTTCATGTATAATCGTTGGAAATGTAAATTCGCAGTATTTAACATGGAATACTAAAAACTCGGAACAGGAGCATTCCATCGTGTACAATCAATGGTTTTTTAGAAGTATGTACTACGTGATGTTATGCTTATATGAAACTTACTCATCATGCTTGTGCTGAAGCTTTGCAAATTTACTTAGAATAGCCATCATCATTCAATTCCATATGTTTTCATGCATACTAGCTGAAAGATCTGACACAGTAACACGTGTGCGAAATACGCTCGAGAAAATGTTAGTTTTGCAACAAGCCATAAAGTGGCGAAAGGACATAGAGAAAATTTTAATGTGGCAATGAAAAAGGTGAACGCATCTGTCACAACCTGAAATATTACACTTATGAATTTTAATTTTATTATTTTTCGCTCATGAATTCTGCATATGCAACGAAATTTAAGAAACCGTAACCTATAAAAGAAATTTGTCTATGTCTTCAAGGAATTGTTTCGCGAAATCCAAGAAGAGAGTAACTCATCAGGGGCTTTGAAAGACGAGGTGAACCTAATGCTTCAGGTTATGGACTTGAAACGCCAGTACATTGAAGAGACAACGGCTGCTGCAGGGCAGAAATGGAAATTACCTCCCTCTGGACAGCCTGTTAGTTTGTTCGGGAATCAATGTACGAATGAAGAAACTGGAGAGAATATGGAGAGGCGGTGTTCGATGAGGCCCAAGGATGATAGTAAGTCGATAAATAGCTACTTTCTCTTTTAAATCAAGTTGCCCCAATCTTTAATCTTCGAGATGAAAAGTATGACGTTGAATGTAGTAAAACACTATGCACAGTTCCGGAAATCTCGCGTCATCAATTAATGGCTTTGAAGTTTTTGTTTTTTGATTTATAGATTGTAATTTTTATGTAGCTATTCACACATCAAATTAGTTCGATAAAAGCTCCCTTGCAACTTTAACTTTGTACGAAATTTACCTCATCCTTGCCAGTTTTATTATAAAGCTTTTGCATTGCAGAGAAAAAAGAAGCTTTTGAAAATACGCCCATTCAATATTGAGTCAGATCTTTGGAATAGAGATATGTATATCTTAAAATACATACTCCTTGGTCAGATCCATTGCTAAATCTACATGCATCATTTGAACAGATGCGAAAGTTTCAGTACCGTTAACAGAAGGGAAAATGAAGGAAACCGCTGTCTACACTAGTGTTCGAACTTCAAAGTGAAAGCGTGAAAGGGAACTGATTTGCTAGAAAAACAAAACATGATTAAACGTAGCAACAAGGTAGATACATAATTCAATGTAGGATGCTACCTGGGTGGCTGCCATTCGGAAACTTGAGCAAAGTAATCTTGATGATGATTTGGAATAGGAGGGCCAGAGTTGAGACTCTCTCTCCTATGTCAATGTGCCATTCTTGGAATTAATGAAATATTGACTTTTAATATTGTAAGATAAAGACATTTATATAGACAATTATAGACAATATTTATCATAGCTTTTAGTTTTTACAGCTTGCTAGTTAAAATCTAATAGGCGTCAGTTCGTTGGGGTGGAGAGAAATCGGAAATAGATAAGTCAAATAACGTCCACGCAACCGTCACATAGCTAGCACATGGTTATGGAAACCATGGTTTTTACGGGACCGTTATTTGAAATGCTGGGGGCAATTAAAGGCTTAATAATGCTTAATAATGAGACGCTATATGTATTTAGATTAGAGGCTAGCAAGTTATTAATTTAGTATATTTTTCTGAAGCCATTCTGTTTGTTTACAAGAGAGATTCGCGAAGCCGAAATGGTTTCCAAGACCCATTAATAAGGAATACAGAATATAAGGGTTTAGAAGTTGCCATGCCACTAGATGAACGATTATTCTCAAGATGAGCTGTGGAGGTTGAGCCTGACCCTTTATATTTCAAAGAAACTCCACAGCGGCCTGGGTATCTGGTTACTCAGGTTGCAGTATTTTATTTTCATGGCTGATGACAACAATTCGGCTATGGTACGATTGATAAACAAGGAAACCTGCTCGGTGAAAGGAGTCGCTTGCGTACGGAATCACGTCACGTGTTTATTTGGCTCTTCGCACCGGTACCACGAAACTAACAACATTTGACATTTGAGTCTTATGTAGTTGCTCCGATACTTATACACGCACTTTAAAATAGCGAGTAGCATAGTAAAATTTTTGCATCGATGTCTAAATTTCACCAATACACCACGAGTCATATTCTTTTCGGTATAGCTTCAACTCAACAATAGAGCTACTTTTGTAAAAGAAAGAATCCGTGGTCTAAAGTGGGACAAACGGCTTGCTTCGTTCTGTTCAAGTCACTTGAATGCAATGGTGAACAGACAAGTAGTTCCAAAAACGTGCATGTTGGCGATAGTACCCTGGAGCACGTTCTCAATTTCAATGTTAGTCATTGTTCGTCCTATTTCTGTAGGCGTTGTTCATTATTTTTAAATCCAACTTTTCATCACTTTTCATTTTCACTTTTGAAAATTATTTATCTCCTGCGAAAAGAAATGTTAAAGTAGTAAATATAATACCCTTTATACTCTATTGTTTCTTGTGTCACGTGGATTTCTGGTACTTTGGCTCGTTAAAACGTGCCCCGTCGGTCACATTGAGATTCACATAGATAATATACTAAGCACCGTAGCCATCGTCTGTTTTGCAGTTATGAAAGGATAAACACATAAGCGCACCTAAAGGAAAGTAGCATTGACATCTTTTTCTTCTATCCTCTAACGATTGTCTTAAGGTCCAATAGTAAACATGTGCATCATCGATTTGAACAACTTCAAAAAACTTAATGGAGCCACGAGCCATAGTAGAATTTAATTTTAACCTGTTCAAACAGGTTTTCTTGCTTCATCCCTTTTGTTTTGTGATCTCTGTCAAGGAACCTTAAGCGGTCACAATTTTTTAATAAGAATACGAGAAAAAGCGGTGACTTGTGGTGGAGAACTCAATTTGCATGGAGTCAAGTGGCATTATTGTTTTGGATATGCTTTTACCTACAATCATTTTTCCAACTATGTCTTGGAATTCATCCTAAATATGAACAGCAAGGGCTTTCTGCCGAGAAACTATGGTGAAAACACGTAAAAAGGGGTTTCTTAGAATCCTAAAGAACTCAAAACGAAGCAGAAAGTTGACAACTGGCTGCGGCGAATGATGCAAAGTTGTAAATGCTGTATTATTTGCTATTGCTATTACTTGGGATGGGAGTAGGCTTGACTATTCTCCAAAAACTTCTAATGAAATCATGCATATTGTATTGCGCTCTGGTGAATCTAAAGAATTTCTTCTCTGTGCCTTTAACCAAACAGTTTTGAGGATGATAATTTTATGCGTACTATAACTGTGCTCCTATCAAATATACCTTCATATGCTACTGAAATCTCGTACTATAGAATTTTACAAATTATGAAACCATTATATAAGCATTTGTTTCTGTACATGATATAAACATCTGTACAGTTAATGTAAAAAAGATGATGATTCGTCAAGTGTAAGTTAAAGTGATATTTGTTCGCTCTATCAATGTACAGTTGTCGATCTATCTGTAGCATGACCATAATACTGATGCTGGATGATAATCCTTTCTTTCTTCTAAATGTACAATGGAACATTAAAGTTTCACCCAACTTAAATCACAATCAGATTCAAAGTTCTTCGTCTTGGTAGCCAAGTACAGGCCTAAACAATGATTAATCGTGAAGTAAATCACAACAATGAATGAACACCATTACGTCTATTAAAATGCGTGACGTAGTACCTTGAGCACCTCAACGATGTGTTGCGCAATTTAACTAAAAGCTCCACTTTATTTCTCTTTTCTAGTAATATTTCGAGTTTATTGTGCGGACCACACTTACTGTACGCTGCGATTTCCTCTGAACACCAATGCTGAAGGATTGAAACATGTTGCCGCAGACAAACTTGGATTGAAGCATGATGATCTCGTCCTGGTAGAGCTTAAATCGTCAGGTAATTGGACATGTTTCAAACCCCAATTTTTATTACAGACAAACATTGTCATTCGAACAGTTGCAAATGTTAAATGTGGACCTCTATCAGCCTAATTGCATGCAACAAAACTACGATACGTTATTTTGATAATTACATTACATAACAGGAAATCTTGAAGGTATATCCAATTCAACATACTTTGAACTGGGAAACTTGTTAAACAAAGAATAGTATACACAAAATATTCATTTTAAAATACCCTTACAAACATGGTCGACCAGGGTTTTTGATTCATGCTCCGGGAAGTAACGAAATTGAATGAATGAATGAAGTAACTGTTTAGTGAATGATCACTCTTGCAAAAGTGGCATTGATTGACGTATCAGAGTGACAGATTGATAACTCTAAAACACACTCGGGTGATTCCAGTGAAAGTATGAAATAAATTGTGAAAAATGTTGATATTTTATGTATTGTAATTCAGCAATTGTAAAAAGATGAAAAATATGGCCATACACAACGTTCTAGTGTGAAACTAGAAGACGAGAGCAGCTTGACAGTCAAACATATCCATTTATCCTCCCACACTCTAAAATAAGGCGTTCCTTTTCCTTTTACATTAGCTCCATTTATCACTACAATAATATCATATAGCTCAAGAGCAGACGCCAAAGCTTTGTTTGGCGGAGAACCCTTTCACCAGTAGTGAAATACCCTAGGTATCCTTGACTTTCTCTATCATTACCCGAAAAATATGCAGTATCGCAGATCTTAGAACTTCCACTCACTCACTGCCAATGAAAATATATTTAGCCATGTTACAAATCCGCTCATAATGTACTTGATCATCATAATTGTGTAGCGAAATCATTATGTCCCATGAATTGCTGATCACAGTCACCTTAAGTTAGAACTCATGTGCAATAAGTCAGTATGTCTAACAGTATTTTTATTTGACCATGGTTGGTCTTTGTAAAAATCATAAGAATGACTACTCCCCAGCGGTATTACTGTATTGTATCGGTAGTTTGAACATTTATCATAGAAATGCGGACAAGTTTGTGATGATGCGTCGAGAGAATTTTCTCTATGTTCGTTGGGAAATTCGATACACTTTCACTACGAGTCATGGCCATCGTCTTCGTGTAAACTATTTATTTTAATGGGCTTGTTGATACATCCGTATGGCGTGACCAACAGCGGATTATGCTACACAACGTTAAAATACTGTTTCCAAAATCTCTCGTGGAATGTCGGGGATTGATAAACAAGTAACTAAAGGATTCCCCAGACCGCTCTCTTCTGAAAGTTCGTAGGGATTACTTAGTTTTTAGAACATCCAATGCAATGTTAGCGAAATATGAAGTACTAGACAACATTTTCAGAAAACGCCAGTTTTATTATTATTATTTTCTATACTCCATAATATTCTATATGCTTGGGAAAGGAGAAAGCACATTGGCATTAGTTTCCAGGCCTCTTCATTTTCTCTTCAACTGTTTTGTAAAAAAGATAGTCGCTGCATGACTCAATGTGTATTTTAATTCACGGACGCAATGTACCATTAGCTGGAACAACGAATCGCTCGAGGGTATCGATGAAACGTGTGTCATTACGAGAGTTTGTCCATTCTGTAATCCTTTCGTTCCTACATTAATCCTGAAATTGTGCAGTGAATGAGAGTTACACGATGGCTATACGACTATTATTATAACAGCCATGTTTTCGATACAAAGAAAATTGATTTTACGCTCATGATGATGATTATGGTTATTTTTACAGGTGAAAAGATTGTTTTCCATGATATGGACGTGAGCATTCCTACCTCCTTGAGTCTAAACGGTAGGATATTCATCTCATTGAAGGATCATCTGGATGCTCTTGTAAGTCACTCTATTTTCTAACGTCATCGGACCTTGTAATGCCTCGTAAGACTCAATAGTGTAGAACTGATGGTTGGTGAAGTTGAAAAAGGTATCCTGGGTAATCCCTCGGATGAATTTCCTGAATGATATAGTCGTACAATCGATTAGTTGTTACAGGATGCAAATAAAATGAAATGAATAATAGCTATCCACAAAACGACTAGCAATATTTTATGTCAAGCAATATCTGCTACCGTCAGAAGAAATCCGTTTACCTGCTCTACAGTTTCTTCTAGAACATGTTCTGTAATAATAGTTGGCGATGCAACTCGAAGAAGTGAAAGCATTATCTATCCACACATACAAAACATGTTTTTTTCTGTTCCTTTTCCAGAAGCATATTGTTGTAAATTAGATCGGTAGGGCACCCAAAGTAAGAAGAGTTTTCTATTTCCTGTCTGTCTCTTTGACTTGATGATGATAAGTGAGGAATGAAGGATGAGAAAGGGAAAGTTTTCGTTTTGTTGTGGAGAAGCCTCATGCCGCCGTTTTTCTATTAGTAATGCGTTAAACAAAACAGACAACGGTGTGTTGGATACAAATACAAAAACACATACATGCAACTAAAATTGTTCTACGCAGTCATACCTGTCCAACCTAAGGATAATTTATGGAAGTGAAGTAACAGTTAGGAGAACTTGAGGGTATTTTTCCTTTTTCACTTTAACTCTAGCAACAGCAACCAGTACTGTATTTTTTTTTTTAATACAAACTAGGCTATTTATTTTACTTTTAACTACTAGAGATGGTGGGGGAGCTTAATGATAATACGCATTATTATGAAATTTATCAATACTATGGTAGTTAATGTACGGCATTGATTAAATTATTAGTTTTATAATTTCTATGGTTCTTATTTATTTAATTTTTTGTGCATTTTAGACATGCTTGCCGGAACAGGAAAGATCAACTGAGGGCTTGACTACTGATTTAGAAATGTATAGTACCAGAGAGCTGGCATACCACATGACAGTACTGGATTGGAGCTTATTTAAATGTGTTCATGAGGTAAGAAATCCATTCAAAAACTACTTCTTGCGACACAAGATGTTTCCACGTGTGTGCTTATCTATTTGATGTGACATGGAGTACAATGTAATGAGGCAATCTTGATTTGGCAACTGATACAAACCGGGAAAAAAAACCTTTTCCCATAATTTGATCATTCTCGAAAAACTGGCAGTTTACACTGCGTGGAAAAAAATCACAGTATTTTCACATTTGATAAGTACTTTGATTCGCTTGAAGTGTTGAATGAAAGGCATGGCGTATAAAAATTTGCTAACAATTGAAATTTACAGACAACTTTTATATTTTTGTTTTTCCGTAGTATGAATTGATCTACCGCACTTTCGGTCGACATATATATCGCAAAATAACTTCCAACTTGGACGTATTCCTCAGGAGATTTAACGAGATTCAGTTCTGGGTTGCTACTGAGATTCTTATGACTTCCAATTTGAGTAAACGTGTTGCTCTCTTTCGTAAATTTCTCAAGCTCGCATCATAGTAAGTGGTGGATATATTTTATCAAAACTTTTGACATACCCTTCTTTTCAACCTATGCATGACATATTGGTTTAGACATTGTTTGAATGCCTGGTTAAGATAAAGAGAAAAAGAGCTGCCTTTCGGATGTTTTATCACAATACCATCCGTAGGAGGTTTTGGTGAAAAGTGAAAGGATGCTTCTGTTCTAGCCCTCCACTTTTGAACAAGTTTTCTACTGTTTTCCTATCTGTTAAAAAAGCAATTTATTTTGCCGGCATGCATATGGAAAGCAGTTCTTTAGAACCGTGTGATTGCTTTTTGAGTTTTGCAATGAGCGTGTTCTCGGCAAAGGAAAGTTGAGCAATTTTTTTTGTCAACAATCCTCTGAGAGCATATTTTATTTGGTTTAGTTATTATGCTGGTTCTCATCAATAAGTCCAATCTTCCCTTTTTTTGTTACCATTTTCGGTGCATTGACGTACTGCAATAATGTTGGCTTTCACCCACTACTTACTGTTCACTCTCTGTTCCCATCTCTCATTGCGTAAACCACTTTTTTTTCTTTTTTTTTACTTTGTACAGTTGTAAAGAATATCAAAACTTGAATGCTTTCTTCGCCATCGTAATGGGTCTGGGAAACGTCGCACTTTCGAGACTTACTCAAACATGGGAAAGACTCCCCTCCAAGTCTAGGAAGGTTTTTGCCGAATTTGAGAGCTTTATCGACCCTTCAAGAAACCATCGAGCGTATCGAATGGCCCTGAACAAGATGTCACCACCTGTTATACCGTTCATGCCGCTCATCCTGAAAGACATGACTTTCACCCACGAGGGCAACAAAACATACACCGACGGTTTGGTCAGCTTTGAAAAGATGCATATGCTTGCTCAAACCATTCGTATTATGAGACACGCGAGAAGTCGACCACTTAGTAAATGTAAGTTTCGATTGCGTTTTTTATTTTTAAATTTCAGTGAAAGTCGGTAAAATAATGAGTCAAGGATTTGTCACTTTGCCTCTCGGGTCGTCTTGATCTTGATCGTGTACTACATAGAATTTCACTCTCCTCATTTTTCTTTATTTTGTTTTTTTTCTATTGATGCAACAGACGTTACGCCTCCTACGCCAAGGAATGAGCAGGAAGTGAAAGCCTATATTCGCTGCTTGAGATGCATCGACAACCAACGTGTTCTTAATCAACTATCACAGAAGCTTGAACCAAAGAGAGTGTAATAATGAGTCATAAATTTCGGCTCTTGCTACCTTACCCAACTCCAATAATTATTTCGTTCAGCCGTAGCTATAAGGGAAAATAGTCGAGCAGCAGCGTAAGTGCAAAAGGAAACTCAACCAAAGTCAATGAAATGCGAAACAATAAGTTATTTTTATTTTTCACGTAATTCGTAAAAGTTTCACGATAAATATATATCACTATAGCTTTTTTTTCGACATTTAATTTTACACGAAATACGCAAGTATTTAAACTGATGTAAAGTCGACTTAGTTTACAAATGCAGTGGAGCATAGCGATGCTTTTTGACTGGATTGTTCTCTATTTGTATTGTTGTATTTTTGTTAAAAAAACTAGCATAAAAATAATGTTTGTACTTGTTAGCATTCTCGATGGAATAATCCGCTGTTGAGTTCCAATCCGTTCCTCTCAGAACTTGGGACAGAGTTAGTTCAAGTATCATGGTATCGACTACAAATAATAGTTACCAAACATTGATTATGTCGAGTGGTTCCAAGTATTTTACAAGTTCTTTTAGCCAAAATATGGAACCATTTTGTGCCACCATGTTGCAACTATAATATTCACTACGAAATACATTTGGAATAGTAGAGAGAACTCCTATTTTTTATATATATTCATTACTTAACTTTAATTATCCAGTTATTTTAATAGATTACTGATTTTTTCCCCAGTAAAATTTCCATGAAACCAATACTAGGTTACAAACGGAAAAAAGTTCTAGTCAATTATACGATTTAATTGCATGTTCATGTTCTGTACACAGTAGTATGACTACAGTTATGACTGCTGCTGTTATATTTTAGACTAAGGGCAAACTGCAGTTTAGCAGGACAGTTTAATGGAAGAAAAGCCAGCTACAATTTTGTTTACCAGATCCAAACTTACACTGACAAATCTAGCGTTTTCGAAACACATATCAAGACAGACATGTCCACCCTACCATTCTTATCTTGCGGGAATAAGAACCATTCTTTGAATGTTCGTTGATTCATCGGTTTTTGTAAATTATACACCCGTATAAATTTTGTAAATACTATTTTACTTTGCCCCACCCGTTAGAGTAACGGAGACGAAGATGTTCCAGAACGATAAATATTTATCAAAGTATATTTTAAAGCATCACATTTATATCATTGCTTTTTATTAGTACAAACTTTTACAGCTCCTTTTGATATAGGTATATCATATCCTCACCGTCACATTAAGTCATAAGAAGAATTCTCCCATGAAAAGACAAACTTCTCCAGACAAATATTCATAGGTAGCTTCAACTAAAGCCCTAAAACCTTGAACTCATAACTGTAGCGAAGTTGCGATGGTGATTGTAGCAAATTTAAAATTAAACAGAATAATATTTTGGGATCAAAACCGGTAAACCCTACCTTAAATTGTTATTATAAACTTTATACATTTGACAACTTTTCCATGAGCACATTTTCCGAAAGTCGTTTACGAAACTCGATGCAAAAATAATAGTATAGCAGCATCATCTTCATTTGAGAGGATAATACAAATCACATTTTTTATATGGTACACTATGCAACAGTCATACATAATAATAAGAATTGGAAATTGGACACTAACGACTTTCTAAAAATTCTGGACAAAATACCAGTTTCAACTGTTATTTATAGTTAACTATGAAATGTGAGACGAGTCGCAATTCGCAAACTTGCAACATATGAGAGTGCAGAGCACACTCAAAGGTTTAAAGTTTTTTTTTAAAAAATAGCTACCATCTTAAGACATAAGAGAATCTAGTCGGTAGACTTTTAACTGCGAATCTTTCGTCATTGATTATCCTTCTATTTCGTCTATAAAGGGCTAAAAAATTTGGAATTTCAAGAGAATCTGTAACTTGTTGATAGAAATAAGCTATACAAAAAATGTTCAAAAAATTTCTAGAGTCGGGGTTTCTCAACTCTTCAATAAAATATCAATACTTTTCAAACATGAGAGACCAATAAGGAATATAGAAATCCGCAGCTTGGTTTCAACGGTTGTTATCATAATTGATTGTTGTAATTGTAATTAGAAAAATATATACCAATACCAATGATATTTTGTAAGCACTTTCTTAGCTTTAGCGTTGAAAATAAAATTTCAGTCAAAACATGCATTGCAAACCACAAAGACACTCAACGACATGATTATATAAGGTACGGATAATACTTAAATGAAATTTTAAGAAGATGTTTTTAATCTGTTCGTTACTACAGTAATAATATGCAAAATATATGACAATCATGTTAAACCTTATGATGATGAAAATAAAAATGTCATAGTAAACGCTGATATATATAGCTGGAAGCTTTTCTTAATTAATTTCCATTATCTTTTCTCATTCCCATAAGCGGGAACATTCTTGCACAACGCTTAAAAACGTATCTGGCCAGAACGGAAACTTGAGGCAGCAAATGGGAATATTAATATGGGATTTCTGTAGCCTTCCATGAGCCTAAATGTGCTCCGAGCACGAATCTGGAATGAGTGGAATGGTTTATATAAGGATAAAATATTTCTGTTCATGTCGCCAACTACCAAACGGCAACGAGAAACTAGAAAGCTACTGGCTAATAAAGGCGCATACGAA
Source organism: Akabosia matsudoensis (assembly GCA_019593645.1). Taxonomy (NCBI): domain Eukaryota; kingdom Metazoa; phylum Arthropoda; class Collembola; order Entomobryomorpha; family Paronellidae; genus Akabosia; species Akabosia matsudoensis. The sequence goes on along the minus strand of VICI01002075.1, from coordinate 3,884 downwards.
TTTCGACCAATTTCGGCGAAAACAATTTCCGGTAATTTCGTGTAGGTGAGCTCATTACGGCTGAATGGGAACCGGAAATAAACAGCTAATATGTAACAAGGAGAGACCCATTTATGTCCAATAAAATGACTGATCTCCGATTTCCATTTATTTCTTAACAAACAGAATACATGACTTATCTCATTTTCTCCTGAGGGCTCCTCAGTTCAACACAAAAAAATCTACAAGAGCTCGTATCTTTTTTTAAAGTTAGAGAATCATCGTCCGGGTATTGTATTGTGTTACAAGTGCGTTGTTCAAAATGCACGTATCTGATATTTTTTCAAACAAGCCTTCCACACAGTTCTCTTCAACTTGGGCATCCAAAATTGGACGTAACAGTAAAATAACCAAAATAAATGGCTGGACACCCATTAGGTTGTCTGGTCGTCTGCGTTTTAATAAAAGGAAGCAGTCTGCAACAGAGCAAGATAAAAGTTCCAACAACAATAATGTCCACTCGGGGACTGGAGTTTTGGGCACTAAAGGAACATCCAGCAATTCCAGTTTTTTTCCAGGCTGTACCCATCAATTCCATGAGTACTGCCAGCACACTTCCCTGCACGGATTTCGCTATGTCACTGAAGAGAAACGAGCCTTAAGCGAAAGGTAAGTATTGGCGAGAAGTTTCATACTTTTGCAACAAAATTGTGTTTACGTTACGTAGCCTTCACATTACAAAGATGCTCAGTCAATAACGGACGGACACGTTATTTAGAGGCAACTTTGGCGAAAGCCACTAAGCCATTTCCCTCTCTCTAATTTTAGAGTATTTTGGATTTGCTGGTGCATTTTTGGAATAAGCTCTGCTGGCTACATGATGAGTAAAATTTGGCAGCGGTGGCAGACGAATCCAGTGCTAACCTCCATTGCAACAACAAATTTACCAGTTTCGGCCATAAACTTTCCCTCAGTTACAATCTGTACTGTGAACAAAGCAGTTTCAGAGAAACTGATAATCCAAGGATGCCGTTTGAAGTATATACATAATAATAATCCTCTAAAATTCAAATGAATCTATGTTTTAAGCCTTTTCAATATTTTTTTTTAATATCATACACACAGCTACAATTTCACTCAAATGAGAAAAATCATATCAACTCTGGTGGATCCTGAGTCGCGAAACAACGAAGACGAGGGCAATGAAAGTGAAAAGCCTAAAATAAATCCGAAGGAAGCTTTACGTCTCCTTCGACTTGTAGCCCCAAAGTGTTCCGACTTCATCCTGCGATGTGAGCTGAATGGAAGGAAAACTCCGTGCAAGGAATTGTTCAAGTTGGTTCTGACGGACACTGGCTACTGCTGCACTTTCAATGCAATGGACGCAAAAAGCAAAGTCGTCAACGGGTAAATGACATGGCATTTTCATGCGAGAGATTCGAAAGAAACATAGGCAAACGTTGTTAACAATTAAAATTATCAATAAACCGCTACAAATTTCGATTTTTGGGCTTATCCTAGCTTAAACGATACATTAAACGATACAGAAATAGATCAGCAAGAGAGAGAATATGACGATTTACAGAAAATCGTGTGGAACTATACAGACGCGCATCATAACAAGTTTGGCCGGCCAGTTGACGCAAATGAAGTGAACACGACAACCCTTCCAAGTGACTCGAGAACATGTCAGCGCACGTACACCGATGACCTTATGACAAAATACAAGCTCTGCCATATTCTGGAGGAATGTAGGCGAAATCCGGAATTATGCGGTTTGAAAAAACAAAACGAGTCTTCTGCAACAGAACCGCCGCCAACGCTCGGCTCGTCATCGACGACTTCCACTCCGGGCAAAAATGGGTCACATTTATTCAGGGCAGCGGGCGCTGGAAGGACTAGAGGCTTGACTATAATGACGGACACATTACGATGCGCTGAAGTGCCGACGGATTCATTCAAGGGATTACGGGTGAGTGCAACGTATATTTTAATTATAAATGCAACGTACACATACAATGATACAAAAAGTAATTTGCATGCGAAGTGGGACTCGGAAATGGTTCCTCTCCAGCACTCATGCATACGCAACTGTTAAAGCATGGAATGTTTCTAATTTCCCAAGATATACGTGCACGGGCCAGACGAATTTCCTGCCGTAGGAGAAAAAGGCTTTTTAGTTGGGCCCGGACAGGAAACGCAAATTGGTGTCACAGCCATTGACACATACAGCGCGGAGGCACTACGCGACATGCGTCTAGAAAATCGAATGTGCAGATTTGCCAATGAATTTCCCCTCAAGTACTACAAAGAGTATAGCAGGTCCTCCTGTGTGATCCAATGTGAACATGAGTACATCCTGAAAAAATGTGGATGCGTCCCGTTTTACAGTCCAGCTGCAGTTGACGACGAAATTCCCGTCTGCTCACGAGACGTCATGCTTGACTGTGTGCGACGGGCAATGGATAATGTGCAAATTCTGAAAGGCTCTGCCACTCCAATAAATAAACCACGTATACCTTTCACTTTTCTACTTAAATGTAACTCCAGGCTACTTGTTGATTTACCCGTTTTTTTTCTCTCGCATTTTTTTTTTGTAGTTCCACAGATTGGAGAAAAGAAGAAATCCATTTTCTCATTTGGCCCCCATGAGAGAGATGACGATGACTTGAAGACCTGTCCGGAACAATGCATGCCAGCGTGTAACGAAACATTTTACAACATTGTGGTAAGTGCGGCACAGTTTCCAAACCAAAAAGAGCCAAACAAAACTAGGTTAATCAAGGAGGCGATGAATGACGGATATGAGTTTTTGAGTAACATTGACTACGTCAGGTGAGTTGCAGAAAATTGTTCCTCCATCGGGAGGGAACTTGAGTTTCCAATGGAAACCTCATAAGCTATCTGGTATTGTTTTCAGCGGAAGTATTAGTTTACTCCGAGTGTTCTTCAGGGAGTCTACCATCATGCAGTACAAACGGGATGAGCTTTTTACTTGGGAAGACTTTGTTTGTACGTGCCCAACAGTTTTTGGAGAAAAGCTTACAACTTTATTATGAATTTTGATGCTACTACTACTGCCTAATTGAGAATAATACCAGGAGCAAATTATTATTATTTTATAGCAAACCTTGGGGGAGTGATGTCGTTGTGTCTCGGATTCAGCTTGCTCTCCCTAATTGAAGTTATTTATTTCTTTACGATGCGCGCAATGAACGACATGAAGCGCCATTTCCGCGAACAAAAGCTTACTTTAAGCCACTAGAAGAATCTTGTCATGGCAAAAGATTCCTTGAGGCTACTCATAATTGGAACATTGTTCAGGCAATATCAAAAGCATGGACGTGTTTTGCAACTTTATATGGTTAAAAATCAACTGACGGATCTTTAAATTAACTTTAAAAGTAGAAATATGCAGTCAGCATGTGTAGAACGTTAATATGATCGTGGAAAAGAGAAAACTATGCCCACTTGTTTTATTAACCGATTCAAGTGTACAATTTATATTTTTTAAGGCTCTTACAAAGAAATAATCTGAACAAAACAAAACTGTAATAAAAGCTTATCTAAATCCAATGTTGAAAAATAAAGTTGTAAACTTGTACGCAGTTACTAACTATTCATTTAGGTACGCGTATGTGTTGTAAAATTAGATCTTGATCGGGAGCTTCTGCTTTGATCTCCCTGTTTAATCCACACCCACGTGGTTGTACTTGACCCATCACAGTTTTGCACGACCGAGGTTGACTCAACTTTATAATGCGCTCCGCACAAAACATTAAAAACAATGTTCACTGCATTCATAAAAGGTTCTACTACGATTTCCGGCGAGACTTCGTCATAACTGTATGATATGCACCGTTGACAATTGCAGCAGAGCTTGTAAGGTGGCTTCCGCAGGGGCG
>VICI01002074.1:0-18380 GCA_019593645.1 Akabosia matsudoensis | reverse complement strand
GTGGGCAAGAAAATTGCACTACGACGAGTAGAAAACTTTGTGCACAATTGAGTTAATGGAAAAAGTCCGTCATTTGCTTGACTCGGACTTTGTGTCTAATTTTGAAGAGAAAACCTTTTATCCCATTGATATCGATACATTTTTGTATGGTAAAGTGAGTAGAGTGTAGATGCAGACGAAGAGAAGGATGATGCCGAAAAATTCGAGAATATAATTGGCAAGTTTGGTAATCTTAAGTGAGCCCATGTTTCGAAACAAAAGACGAAGTATGTGGACGCTAATCCGTGGGCCATTCCCCATATTGCGCTTACTAAATTTATTTAGTATTTGAATTCCAGGATTTATTCTAGGAAAAACAACATTCAATTAAACACGAAAGAAAAGAAATACAACTGAATCAAAACAATCCGTTGTTTTTAAATCTGTGAAAGGGCAGGTTGCACAGCGGAAGTATAGGTATCATGAATACAACAATGAAATGTGTCCTCCCTTTGATGTTTTCATGTCCATATACCTATGTATAAAATATAATGTTTTCAAAATTATGGATGGATGAAAGGATCATCGATCGGTTGAAGTGAACCAGAAACAAACCTCAGATCCTTCAGTAGTACAATCAAAGAGATGATGGAAAACAAATAATTGATGATGAAATAGTATTAATCAGTATGCACAAAGTGTGAATTTTAAAGTGTGCCGTACGAGACCCAACAAATGTTATACCAGTTGATTACATCAGTGTATTTTTTTTCTTTCAGCCACCAGCTCCTAAACCAAGGTTGACACTGAGCGAAGAAGATGTCTTCAATGCTACCGAATTCGGTGCTATTTGTATTCAACCTGCCGACCAAATGATTACATCAGTGTATTTTTTTCTTTCAGCCACCAGCTCCTAAACCAAGGTTGACACTGAGCGAAGAAGATGTCTTCAATGCTACCGAATTCGGTGCTATTTGTATTCAACCTGCCGACCAAAAGATCTGGGATGGAGTGCAGCTTCGAGCAGAACATAAACACAAAATTGAAATGAAAAAGAGAAAACTTAGCAAGTACAACATCAGCGAGGACTGTCTCACTATGAATATTTACGTACAACTAGTCAACAGTCCCGTAAGTTAATATAGTAACTTTTTCCGTGTATACTTTTGTATGTGTTTCGATCTGAAGGAAAAATCTGTCGTATGAAAGTGTTGGATAAACTTTGCATTCGCATTGGCTGTCATGCAAAAAAATAACGATATGCAACTCATGACAGATTCAACTAATTTATAAATATTTTGAGGCTTCGCTTGTTCTACACAGTATAGATACTACCACCAAACCTATACTCTTTTAGATCTACCGCAATCAACGAAAAAAGTTTGAGTAGCTCATAAACTTCATATTTTACGAGGAGCTCATTATACAAAAGCAACGTCCTATTATATTGTAAGCATACTTCAAATATTTCCGATTTCAACTTCATCCCTAGCCACAATTACTCCTTGAAAGTTCACGAAGGAAAAAAATACTGGTGGATGGATGTATGCTGCGTGCGAGTATTTATTTATGTCTACTTTTATCTTGTCTTTTTACGATGTTTTTTACACCAAAAACAATCTGGGAGGACACTCTTGCTCATGCTAGGGCATAAATTTTATCCGAACAGCTTGAAGCATCTCGTCTGTCAAAGAATAAGAGTTAAGAGAGATTTCTAGTGGGGTTTTTACTGGCGGTAGTTTGTGTAACATTCGGTTGACACTATTAAAAGCTTCATCGCAACGGAGACAAGACGGTGTCATGACTCGAATGGTAAAAAGATATGAGGAGTAGTTGTGAGTTGTGTTTAGGTGGTAAAAATGCACAAGCTACAAACACCTATTGAAACTTGAACGATATATTTGCTGCAAGAAAGGAAAAAGGCTTAAATCAGCCTGGTGGCCTGTCGTCGGGAATATTACGAGATCAAGTGCGTTGGAAATAAACATTTCGTAATATGACACTTTTTGTGATTTTAGCGGTTGGGTTTATTATTTCAGCTAATAATTCTTTCGCCTTTAGAAAATAAAACCCAAAATCAAATTGCTGTAGGCAAAGAGGTTTCATATCTTGCACTCCCTCGTGTTCCTTGCACGTATTTGTTGAACGAAAACTCACACATAGATTTCACGATGAAAGTTTGTGCGTGCGGTACTGTTTACTGGCAGTTCCGAGTGGGAGTGTTGTTCATGGAGCAATGCTAAACAGGAATTTTCATGGATTTTCTCCTTTCATTATCAATCTAATTTTCTTATCCGCCTGTCGGGCTGGAGTTACTGCCAAATGAACTTGAGTAAAATAGGAAGTAAAATGTGTAGCCTTTTAAGGTGCAGTTGTCAAAACGCTATCTGAATGAGTCATTAAATTAACGATAAGTTTTAGCTTAGAACTATGACAGATATATTACTAAAGTAAAAAATTTACTACGGTAAATAATTTGTAGAGCACACCTGGCTATAGTTGAGCTGACAGATAGTTTACTTGTCTCAGATTTTTCAGCAAAAACGATTACGGAAACGTTTAGAGTCGACTGGAAATGAAATTGTTTATTAGCGTCGCACTCCCCTTTGTGCGTGACTATCATCACTTTACCTCTTTCGTAACAAGCTTCGTAATAGTTTATGTAAGTGTGGCATGATGATAATATTGACATTAGTACTCAAGACAAGACTACCTCGGCCATACTCAAGAACGGAGCGCGTGAGAGAAAGAAGAAACAATAGCGCTAATCAAAGGAAGTATTCCGCATCAGAAAATCTTTTACTTTCGCATTGTACATTATACACAAATAACTGGAATCAACTTCAGGACAGGAATTTTACCTTTCATTGATTTGAGCCAACTATCCCGCTCTTGAGTATTGTAATTTGCAGTTGAAACTGCCAGTGCACAGAGCATTGTATTTGATCACACATCAGTCTGGTACTTGTAGAATTTTGAACGTACTTTCTGTTCAATTCTTTTCTTGTTAGACTGACCTATCTCTCAGTGATATAGAAAAAAATTGATAGTAATTTTGTATGTTCACACGGTTCACTTAAGTTAAATAATATATTGCTCAACTTTACAAAAAATAATGCAACTTTTTTGTTGAAAAACATGTACCTGTCAAAATACACAAAAGTTTGGAATTTTTCGCTGCTGCATACAGCTAATTCTAGTTTACAAGCTATAAAAGCCGAATTTTGGGTATCCCGTGACTAGCGCAAATGAACCGTAACTGTTCGACATGAGATGGGAGAATGTTGTCTCCTAGCTGGAAAAAATGTTCATGCTTCAATCACCACAAAAGCTCTATCAAGTAGATTTTGACAGTTGACAAAACGAAAACTATGTGTGGGGTATGCATTCCCCTTGTAATCGTATTTTATGTTCTGCTAATAAGACAAGTTACATGAAACTGTTTCTCAGAATAGGGTCAGTTCTTGGACTATGAAAAATGCGTCAAACAAACTGGTAAAGCAAGTTTATCTTGAATGTTTGACAGTGTTTGCACTTATTGTCAGGGTGGGATGTTGTTTTTATCTGTGATGTCTGGCGTAGCACCCTATAAAACAATTTTATTTACGGTCTCACGCGTCGGTTTGTACTTTTCGATGACTGAAATGTATACTCAGTTAAAACATTTCCATCATAGTACAAAGTACATTAAGATTTTCTTGTGCATCCACTTTTAAAACATGCTGTTTCATATGGGGTCCTTCATAAACATATCCTAATGCTTTGCTAATCTATTTACCGTAAAACTTCTATAGAACGCCGGGGTCTCTAAAGATCGCCGGGATCACAAAAAAAAACCCCAAATATTTTAAAAATTGTGTAAAAAAAAAAAACCCAAATATTTTAAAAATTGTGGCGGATTCAGCAAAAAAAGAAAGGAACGCCGGCAGTCTAAATAACCACTCAACTTTCATGTACCGTAAATCCTTTAAAGGTAGCCGGGGTCGAGATGAAAAACCTGAAATTGCAATTTTGCCGGTTATTTTTATTATCGCCTGATGGGGCGGAAAGTAACATTTGACATTTTCGCTGGGGCGTTCTTTGGAAGTTTTACGGTATATACTCTCTTAATTGTAAATGGTGAGATGTTTATGAGCTTCACTTCAGAGTAGGCAAATGTGTACATTTTTCGAAAGCCTTCTTGGAAGCAGTCGTTAGACGCATCTGTCGTAGCAATTTAAGTCGTTAGGATCTAGTTGGGGGAATCTCGGGAAGTGAGAGATTGAGCACGCTTCTACAATTAAATTCTCAAAATGTGTGTGCAATTAATGATTCAGACATGAAAGAGATGAGCTGAAATGATATTCGAGATCATTGCAAACTGCAGTTCCATTGAAAATCAAGTCTAAAGAAACTTATTGTGGGAAAAGACAAGTTTGCAAAAAAGCGAAAGTCTGTATATTATTGTTGGCGTTTTTACTACCGCTTTCATTTTTTACCCTTTAAGTATAAAACCGTGTTTTTTTCAGAACGAAATTGGTTTCAATAAAATGCAAGGTCAGAGTCATAATATCAGCTAAAGTTTTTTTGCACACATTCCTTCCAATGCTCAATTTAGAATAAGTGATCGCTCCAAGGTACGTACGTAGAATACGTAAAGAGGAATGTATCTAACCAAAGAGATTCAATTTAGGATCGTTGCTGAAAATTTTGTGGAGATTTTAGTGGAAGTGATTGTGCTGCCACTTGTTCACCAAGTAAGATTTCAAAGGGGACGGAGATGGGAACACATAAAAGAGCGAGAGAGAAACAGAGAGCTTTACTAGTCTTGTAGGAAAAGGAAGGAAAGTAGATGGAGCGGAAGGAAATACTTAAGACGCTCAAGAGTTCATTCTTCCCGAGCCTCTTCCATGCTAGACAAGTTGGCAGACGAAGATTTTGTAGAGGAAAATGGATTAGGAATGTGCACATAACAAAAAAAATATGGGGGAAGTGTGCGAATTTAGATGCTGCAGTACAAGCACAAAAAAACATGGCGATGGAGTATGGGATTTTTTAGTGAAAAAAATTCGTGGTGCGCTTGACTATATGATTTCTAGAAAGTATACAAAACACAGATACTATACACAAGAAGGACATTGTTGTGAAAACATGAAATGCACCTAAAATAGTACATCACATTGTACAAAACAAAATTACTTCAAAGATCCATTCGACGTTGACTTCGAAGTGATTTTTTTATCTAAAACTCAAGAAGCATACTTTATTTTCATGAAGTCATCATTATGCATTTACATCATACACTCATTACCATCCAAACTTTACGTTATACAGTTGACATTGCAGAGTGCACATTTTGTCCGGAAATGACCTCTGTTGAAGAGACCAAACAAGAATGCTAATAGTTACGCAACAGGGCGTATTTTTGAGGTAATGCCTGTTCGGACTGCCACTTTCCCAACTCTGGACATTTGCTAATGTCTAGCTCGTGCAAAAGCTGTACCCCAATAAGGCAAACAAATATTTTAAAATTTTCAGACACAGACCATTTTCGGAAATGCAAACATTTTGGGAATTAAAATCACCAGAAAATGCCACATATGTTTTTACCGAAGTAAGTGCTAGGGGTCATTTCAAAATGAATTTTTAAGGGAGGATACGCAATTTAAGAGCAAGGTTTTGGGAAAGCCATCTCTTATCTTTTGATAGTCGCACACGAGGAATTTAAAGATAATGAAAGACAAATATGTGTAACTGATCTATGTATCTGTTGCGCTTCCGAAATAATAAAAACGCGTGAATGAACGGTTGATTGATATGAAACCGAAAGTTGTATTTATCATCCACGGTTTCACGGTATTAAGCTTCATTATCGGACATTCATTACTATGCAGCTTCCCTAAGTAATTCTTGTCACGAACAACTGGCCAACCTTTTTATCACCAGTCTGGTTACTCCCCACAACATCGACCAGCATTTTCTTTTCGTGGTCCCAAGTCCCATTGCGCTGCCCAAACATGTTGTCGGTTGTTAGCATAATTATTTAGACAGTACATGTGAGAAATTAAAAGAACATGATCTATCTGTATATCATAAAATCAATGAAGACATTTATTTGTTCATTCTTTTGTCCGCAGAAAGCACCTCTGGCCGTACCTAGTGAACCAGTACTGCCAGTTTTCTTTTTCATCCATGGAGGCAGCTACTACATGAACGCTGGACGTCTATACCCTGGTCAAATCTTGGCATCAGCTCAAAACCTCATTGTTGTCACTTTCAACTACAGACTAGGACCTTTAGGTAAAAAAGAATTGAGAACCATTTGAAATTCAAAACAGAATCGTTATCTTTCTTGACACATACCTGTTGAAATTGTTGTGTAAGTTTTTATAAATATTAAATTGCTAGTTGAACTTCGTAGAATGGACGGGATGGGAGGACAGATACATTGTAGAGCTGAGTTCATTAGGAGAATACCAAACAGGCGAAATAACAGAATCTCAGAATCTGAAATGCTCATGGTGAACCCCTGCTATGCAAGCTGAGAACCAATTTAGAAAACAAAGTTTTATGAAATAGAAGTGATGCTTGTGTAGAGTATAACTCGTAAATCTTTTAAGGTTGCAGCTGCAGTAACGACCAGACAGTAATTTTTGGTTCTTTTGTCGATAAAAACTAAGGACATATTCCTTGAACAAATTTTCGAATTATTGTACAAGATCCCGAGATAGTTCCGAGTAAAACAGACATTCTCAGCAATAGCATGTATTTCCTTGTCTTTGCAGCAATTAGACTTCCATTGTTTACCTGCAGTGGTATCATTTTCTGACAACATAATGCATACTAAATCTTCTTTACACGCAAACATTACCAGTTTTCATTAAACCAATGCTGTTTTCATGCACCACACATTGTTACATTAATCTATTCTACATAGCCGTATATATGCCTTCCCAAAAGTATAGAATCACCATCGTGTAGTTGTATAAAATCATAGTCGATCATAAGTAGGATATTCATCCTCGAAAGCTCTTTCCTGGAAGCAATCAAAAGTCAATTTTTCTCTTACGATACAATTCATTAGGGTCAACTTACAAAAAACCAGGAAACGTTATCCAAAGGTGAAACTTATCAAACATTACATAATTTTTACGGATCATAAATGTCATTATTTTTAATGAGCCGTGTTGCTACCAAAGTATCATTTCCATACTTTTGTACATGAGGTTTTGCTAGAATTTAGTCGAATTATAGTATCAATATCAAATAGTAAAGGAAAACATTGGCATCCTGTTCACTCGTTTTACATCTAGTATTGCTGAATCTTGTCCGCAGGATTTTTAAGCACTGAAGACCAAGAAGCTCCTGGAAACTATGGCTTACTCGACCAAGCCATGGCTCTGGACTGGATTTATGAAAACATTAGATACTTTGGAGGAGACCAAACCAGAATAACCCTAGTAGGGAACAGCGCTGGTGCGGCGAGTGTCATGTACCACATGTTTACTGATTTGTCGAAAGGTAACAACTTTCTCTTTCCTTAATAAGAAAGGTAGTGACTTATCCAAACGTAATTTTACAGAGGGTAATTACAGTCTCTCCTAATAATCCGATTTCCGTCATTCGTTATTACTTGCAATAACACTGACACGGAACACTAAAGTCGTAAAAAAAGCCCAGTCCATGGGGGTATAGTTAAGGATGGGAAATGTCGAGAGAAAGCAGAAGTGTTCGTGAGTAACCACTTACCCGCAGCTATTGTGGTTGAGTGAAAATGAAGCCGCAAAGCCGACAGCGTTGAACCAAATGCCAAGCTAGAGGAAGCAGAAGGAAAATGAGTGCATCTTTCTGAGAAGGAATAGACGGAATTGTTTTACAACCAAAGTTCGTTTTCCGCAAAGATTTTTATGTGCTAATTACATTATTGCTGTAGTATACTACGTCACGAGCATACAACGGTGCTATGACTGTCAGATAATTTACCAAATTACTGCTACCTAAATTTGAAGTGTTTTCTTGCACTGCCACGTTCATAAGCTGTTGGGACGGGCAAGTGCGTTTAGACTTGTGGGTGCACGCGTAGAGGAATAATTGGATTTGAGCTGGCTTGCCAAGATAATTTCCGGAATCATTTATCAAATGTGCACACTCACAGCAATGGTAATAAGATACTCGCACGTTTTTTACAAGAAAAATGTACTCTTTTTGCATCGCAAAAAATTAAGAAAATTTGCAAACAATGTATACTGAGGAGAGAACTGACTTTCTGATAACAATGCAGACGATTAATTTTCATATTGTGTAAAAACCATGCGGGAGGGCAATGTCCAGAAAAAATTTTGTTTGCTTCAAGAGGTTAACGCATATTCTTTTAAGATCTACGATATTTTGAGAATCCGTTCGCACAGTTATACTAATGTAATAATAATAATAATATGTAATAATAATAAGGTACATGCCATTTTGTTTCTGAACAGGGAAATTTGTGGGAATCACCGTACAATCTGGCTGCTCTGGAGCACCTTGGGCGCTGCAGCTATCGCCTCGAAAACATGCGGAAGATTTAGCGTCAAACTTGGGATGTTTGAGTTCATCAACTTCACAAATGCTAGACTGTATGCGAAACGTATCAGCCGAAACTATCATGCAGGTACAAATATGGAGAAAACAAATATGGACTCTTATTTTGCCCCAAGAAAAGAAAATGAAAACTTTTAGCATATTTTGCGATTCTTTTACTTGAAAGAACTTTATAAATATTTGGTAGAGTTAATTAACTACTCAAAACTAGCAACTAAACCGGCGCAGAGGGATTTTTTTTCTCATAAAAATCTCAAATATGAGAAACTGCAAAACAATTTGTGATTGTTCCGGGCTTCCTTTTCTTTTCCAGAAAGCGAAACTCGAAGACGGACTGAGCTTAGCGTACGCCACTGCTATTGATGGGAAGTATGGCGGAAAGTTTTTGATGGATCATCCAGATGTGTTGATTCGTGCTCAGAATTTTCATCCAGTTCCTATTCTCTTTGGGTTTACTAAAGACGAAGTTACCATTTGGTTTACAAAATGTAAGTTTCCTTAAAAATAATTATGAAAACTGAAGATTCTAGATGATATCAAGATCAAGTATAAAACTTTTTACGACAAATCGTCGAGCGAAAAGATTAATGTTCCTAAATGAAAGTCCCTCAGGTGTTGTTACAGTCTCATAAGTTAAACTTCATAGCTGTTATTATGCAAAACAGCAGTGCTTAAACAAAGAAGTGATGGGTGTATGGCTAGTGTTTTTTCTGAGGATCTTGTTCGGACATTTTATGAGCTTTTGATGTAACTCGTGTGTTTCTCTCTCTTAATTGCTGCATCCTTTTGTTAGTCGGACCCAAAACAAAGATGAAAGATATCCGGTCTTTTGTTCAGGTGGATGTTGTCAGTCTGATGGATGGTCTTGATACTGTCACACAAGCCAGTATGCGTGCAATGATTCACTCAGTCACAGTTCAGTACCTGTATCGAGCTGGTGCCAAAGAGAACGACACTTTTGGCAAAACCAGCTCCATCAGTGACGTAAGTCAAATGAATTAATGGTCACAGCTAGTCTGACACTGAGTCAGGTTGCTGTCCCTGTCTAACACTTTTGTAGCTTGTCCGATGCTGCATGCTTTCACCGGAGAAAGCTCCAAACATAAACTATTTCCTTTTCTGGCTTATTGCTCTACAGTTCATATCCGACGTGGGACTACGAGCGCCTTGTATTAAGGAAATGAATCTTTTGGAGAAATTCAACCAAAAACCTGTCTTCCTTTATGAATTTGTCTACTTCAGCTTAGATGATATCAAAACAAACAAACAGGACTGGATTGGTATGTACCGTGATAAAATAATAGTATTTTTTTGCGAAGGCAAAAAGTTGCACGTGTCAATCCAAACTGTGATGCTTTCCCCTTTGAGTAATAACTTTTTTCTTCGATTTTTACCTTTCACGTAGCGCGCAATCAACGGCCCATTTTGTTTGCAAATGGGAGCACGAGTTGGTGTAAAAGAGTTTTCAATTGAAATTTCAATGACTTTCACTCCTCATCCGTATGAATGAGCTGCTATTGACCTTTCCTTTGAGTTGTTTCGATTTTTATTGATAAATCTTGGAATCTAGTACTTGCTTCAGTGAGATACTAGTTTAAGCCTTGTTCCTTTTCGTTGGATAGGTTATCCTATCTGTGCCGTAACTCAATGTGACAATAATGCATAGAAAGTGGTACCACCTTAGTTTCATTCTTTGTATGAAGAAAAAGGAGGGACAATCAAAGGAAGGAGTCCATATTATCCCTTAGACGTATTCTACTTTACCCTTCAGAGAACTTTCTATAAAAGCATGGGAAAATACACGCATGGGAGAATAGATAAACGAATTGTCAAACTAGTGAAGCGCTTTTTAAAAGTAAAAGNACGCATGGGAGAATAGATAAACGAATTGTCAAACTAGTGAAGCGCTTTTTAAAAGTAAAAGCTTCGTTCTATTAAAAGTATTAAAACTTGAACAAAACAAGTTGAATAACGTTCGGATTGTATTTGCATGTAGGACGATGATAAGCGACGTTTTTTGTACCATTCACGATTGTGTATGAAAGTTTTATATTTTTCATTTCTAATTTGGATACCCAAAGTACTGCCGTATTTTGAGACGTTGTATAATCAACTCTACTAACAAAAGATTTTTCTATTGCAGGCGCATATCATGAGAGTGAGATTCAATTTATTTTTGGCGAAGCTTATTTGAACTACACGAATCATTTGCGATCGTTTAATGATAAGCGAATGAGCGACTTCATGATGAACATTTGGGGAAACTTTGCGAAGTTTGGGTAAGTTGAGACATTAAACACGGATACCTATGAAAATGAAGGCGAACAGGTACATGTAGTATTCAGTAGGCTAGACCGGCATATAATGGTTTGTGCCTTCGTATTCATATTCAGTATTTGTCATTAATAATTATTACCTCATGAACCCGACTCATTTTCCTCAGGAATCCCAACCCTAACCATGTCATAGCAGATGAGACTGGACTGCAATTTCAATGGACCAATTATACAGAATACAACCAAGATTTCGCTGTGCTTGGACTCAAGTCTCATATGAAAAAATACTTCCTCCCAGAAAGGTAGTAGCATCATCATCATCTTATACTAAGTCGCTCTTTTCAGGGAAAATTAATCTTATTACATTTTCAAGCTCCGATTCATTTAATGCCTTAAAAATGTAGGTTTATAAAAGACCAGAAGAACGACGCAAACACATTAGCTTATACTTTGCGTAGGTATTAAGTAGGGAATCTAGTAAATGTATGGTAAATGTAATTTTTTTTTGCTGAAAACATTACACATTTACATAAACTTGTTGAGAGCTACCCGATAAAGACAATATACATGCATACCTCAAAAAAGGTAATAACTCATGACTGTGTCTTGTCCTCTTTGGCTAAAAGGAAAACACCAGAGGCAGCTCCAGGAAATGGGTACTCAAAATACACGCTTGGATAACCTTCCCTCTCAACATGATTTACTTTTCTAGTTCTCGCTACAAAAGCCATACCTACTTGAGAATATTTTCTATCACTGTTTTCAATCTTTTCTCCGTAAATCACTTTTCATGAAAAAAAAAAAAAACCTGAAACAGTCAGATTTTTTCTACTTAGGCACTCTACTCCTGTTTCCTCCCGAAAAAAAAAACCGCTGTGAATATTATTGCCACTTTCTTTTCCTGCTGTTAATGCAATACATGCTCTGACAAATGCATATTTATCCTGACAAATCGTGGGTTGTCAGCTCCAGAAAAATTAAATTATAGTCAAGATGTTTACCACATGAAATACCAATTTATCAGGTCTGGAAAAGGCGACGCAGTCACTAGCTTTCAAGTTGTTTATTAAGCAATAAATTATTTTCCAATTGGGTTTATGCATAAAAGGAATGATTTCATTGTATGCCTACACTTAATTAGGTTGTTTTTTTTTCCTGGCCTTATATTCAAGATTATCTGGTTCTTTTTGTTTGTTTTTTTACATGCAGGATGCTCTTTTGGAACTTTTTCTTTCCTATCTTCCGTGACCACCCTTTTCAGTACGGCCCCGCAGCATCCTGTGATGAATGGGAGATAATCAGCAAGAGCTGGACCGTCTGGGCCCTTCTACTAGTCACACTCGGCTCAGGTTTTGTAATGAGCATGCTTATAATGCTTCACGTCAAGCGGAAACTCTTTTCCAGGCTGAGGAGATCTACAAATAACAATCGAAATAGTAGCGGTAGCAGTGGAGCTGTGCTTGCAGCGACAGCAACAACAGGTTCTTCGTCATCATCGACAACGACGACGACTGTTGGTAATCATCACAATCATCATAATATAAGAGATAAAGAAGGTTGTAGTAGTAACAATAGACATAGTGGTAGTAGTAGTAATACTTCAGGGAGTTTACTTAGAGGTCAGCATGGAGGTGGGAGTTGTAGTAGTAGCAATAGTCATTTATTACATGGTGCCAACGGCACACGTGTCCTTTCATCATCCACCAACTCATCAGGCGGAGGAGGAGGGGGAGGGTCTTCTGGTCCCATTAATATATAGCCATCAGGGAAAAATGTAGATTTAAACAAAAAATAATATTGTGTGTAATATTTTCTTAGTCATATCAAGAAACACGTATGAGTTTCTCCAGTAAAGTATTATTAACATTATTTTCGTTTGACAAGAGAAGGGAGGACGTAAAGATATAAAGCCAGAGTTTATGTTTTTTGTACTGATTTTATTCTAGAGAAACGTAAGAATATTATATTTATGAGAGATATTTTTAGTGACACATTATAAAACCGAGATTTTTATCCAATTTTTTATGGTTGTAATAAATTATTTGTTGAAACGGAGTAAGCCTAGTAAAATAGATTGAGTCGTGCCACGGAAAACAGCCAAAGTTGTCTCTGTATACCCCAAAAACTTCAACATAGCTTACGAATATGATGACAACTTGATTCAGTCCGTGTGTTCCAGTTTTGAACCACCAATAGTAAAGCTTGTCTACAGTGAATAAGTCCATTTCCAGTAAATTGATGCAATTTGTATGCACCATCTTACTATGTAGAATTCTTGTAGATCCTTTTGTGATACCAAAAAAATACAACACATATTGGCAACATTTTGCTGCGTAGATATGCTGAAACAAATAGTTACATGCATATGAAAATGACAACATAATCGGATATTAGATGTAAACAAGAAATGACACAACAGCATGGACGACAAACTGTGTATCATCGCTTTTACTAAAATTATTGTAACGTTAAAATCAAAATATTTGAAGCTAATCAATCACATTTAAAGTGCACAAACATAGTAGTAATGTGCGACTGTAGAGGATAAGTGCGAAAACAAATGTGGACACACATGAGTATTTTCCATCCAAGGTATTTGCAGCCGTGTACTTCACATAGTCCGGCAGATGTTCGCTTTTCAATAATAAATCCTCTAAAAGAACCCTACCAGGATAATGTACATTTATTTGCATACATTCAGTTAAGTTTCACTAAAGGTAAATCAATGATAAACTTCCTACTTTACGAATCGATCATGATTACTAATTTTACGCGCTTGGAATTGGGTGGCGGTGAAAGTGTAAACAGCCTTGCTTGCTTGGCGTCCATGTAAAGAGGCTGCGTAGCATACCGTATGCTGCCGTGATGGATGTGCCGCCGATTAGACGAGTGTACAGGAACCCATATCACATCTCATCTTCACATGGCTTGGTGAAATAAATGACCCCGGACACAACCACTTAATTCGTTAATCTTTCGGCTAACTCATTTATGAAAATGTTATTGAAGTGGATCTCACACACTCTGTCCATTACCAAACAGTCAACAGTTTCTGGTAGTTCCTCCCTCCTATAAACATACATGAAATACATATATGGACCCCGTATAACACACTTTTCCTAATCAATACTCTAATTTACAGAGGCCTCGTATTGAGATGAATATAACCCACCCCTTGCGTAGGGAATGACATCAAAACCGGCATCGTGGGTCAATATTAGCTGATGGTCTTCATTGCACAAATATCAGAATGCCCCTTAGAATAACACGTTCTAATCTGCTATGCTCGGCTTGGTTTTTTGTAGGCTGATTATTGATTACGATATACGATGTGTCATGTTACATAAAAAGCAAACACTTATCGAACCGAAGCATCATATTATGTCAAGCTTTCATCACAGAATCAATCATGGACACCTCAGACAAATGTTGAATGTAATATTGGCAACTTTTGAGCGACACTCTCTACGAAACCAGCTTTAGTCCGACTAAACAGTTCTAATTAGAGTTCAAAATGAGTAAGACAAAACTCTAGATGACTCATTGGCAAAACCCCGACCCTTTCTTACGAAAGGGTTCTCCATGAACACGCTCAAGGTACTGACTGAGTCTTGTCGTTTTCCAATCTGACAGCTCATCCTTGAGTGATCAAGGCAATCACGGTATCGTCGTTTTAAAAAACAATGGCAAAAAGAGAATTTAATCACGTCCATTCCAGATTTAATTTCATACCAGCCCACAAACAAGAGTTTTCTTCTTTTTATCTCCAAAATGTGACACGTAACGATACCAAAGTAGTTATCAAAATCGTTGAACATTTTTTTCACGTGTTTATTTTGAGATAAAGAAGGAAAACGACCCTTTCTGTTTGATATGTTAGGAAAACAGTGGCACCCTTGTTGGACATGGTCACACATGAGTTTATATTAAAAACATGCGTAAATTGGTCTTATGAC
The DNA here is from genome assembly GCA_019593645.1 of Akabosia matsudoensis. Classification (NCBI taxonomy): domain Eukaryota; kingdom Metazoa; phylum Arthropoda; class Collembola; order Entomobryomorpha; family Paronellidae; genus Akabosia; species Akabosia matsudoensis. Next base: position 3,610 of record VICI01002074.1, on the reverse strand, counting down.
GTTTCAAACTTTAAAGTTTGGTTTCATTTGCTATGCTGAAGTGACACAGTAACGGCCAGGAATTCCGTTCAGTCCAGCAGTACAGTTGAAAGCATTATCATTGCTCCGTCCGATAAATAGAATATTTTCAGTCAAAATGAGTGCGACCCCAGACCGGGTTGCGCTTGGCGTTGACCGAGGGGAAGGTGAAACAACCTATTACTTTGACAAAGCTGGGGACACTATCACCAGTGAGAATTTTAGCGAAAGAGATGAGAAGCCGGGTCAGATTACCTCGTTTATACCGGATCTTTTGGAGCCGCCAAGGAATTCAAGGTCTTCTCCCCATTCCCGGGTAGATAATGTCAGCCCTCCGGAAGAAGAAAACTTTTGCGGACTTTGGTCATTCCGACCTCAGTGGTTACAACGTTTTGCATCAAAAAAGGCATTTATGGCAATATTTTCGCTCTTAGCGATAATCCAGTCAATGTGCTGGGCGTATTTCACAGCCACAATTACAACGTTGGAAAAGCGGTTCAAAATCAGTTCTCAAACGGCAGGTGGGTTTTTTTTCCTTGGGCTGCCAGTGCCAGCTCTCCCTTAACAAGACACTATGAATAATATTCATCTGACAGAGTTTAATTGCTTCCGGTAGGCATTGTGATGACGGGTAATGAAATGTCCCAAATCATTTTCTCCTTGTTACTCGCCTACTACGCGGGTAACAGTAACCGACCCAAGTGGATGGCCGCTGGGGTCTTGATCTCAGCTTTGAGTTGTTTTGTCCTCGCCTCGCCGCACTTTTTCTACGGACCGGGTAATGATGCCCTCAGCTTAACGGAAGAGTATTCCCACCAATTCGAAACTCAACTAGCGACCACACCAAGATCTGAGTTTTCAGATTTCCTCGAATCTAGCACAGCCGCAGCTAAAGGTGAGCGTCTCTTTAACCAGTCATCCCGCAAAGAAACCCAATCATAGAATAAGATTATGAACTGTTCTAAACCATTTTCTTGCAATTTGTATTTTTAAATAGCTGCAAAAAGACAAATTCAAGTTTGCCGGAAGGGATTGGATGTGCCAACGAGTAAACTGACGGACTGTGAATCATCGGATACATCGATTGTCCCTTTGATCTTGATTTTCATATCGCAGTTTGTGTCTGGAATTGGAGTGCTCATTTTCTTTACACTAGGTAAAGTAGACTAAAGGGCAAACACGGTCAGGGGCGAAAGAAAATTCTAAATGTTTGTTTTGAAATATTTTTTCAGGTGGACCATATTTGGATGACAATATAGAGAAAACAAAGAGCCCCATGCTATTTGGTATGTACTGCAACACTTCAAGAGGTTTTTAAATGTGGTGTTTTTGTGTCAGTTATATATATAATACGTTCATGATCGTTATTTACACAGGTATCACAATGTCAATGCGACTTGTCGGTAAGATACATATTATCTTTGAAAAATTAGTCAGCAATGGCCTGAGGAATCACCGCTTTAATGAATTCTTTTAATTACTCTCGAAAAGGACCAACATTTGGGTTTCTCTTTGCCGGTTTTTGCCTAAAGCTCTTCATTAGTCCACTGCTAAAGCCTACTATAGATAACACGCACCCGCAATGGCTAGGAGCTTGGTGGTAAGCTGAGTTTCCTTCTTGAATTTTATTATCCGCTCAGTTTTCTCTTCAGCCATTTTCAAGTGAAAGCGTTTCCCTTTCAGGTTAGGCTGGGTAGCATTGGGCTGTATGATGACTTTGACATCATTCCTGATTGCCATGTTCCCTCGAGAACTTCCCAGAGCAAAACTCCGGAAGCAACTCGCTCTGACAATGGAAACATCCAGAGCGGGAGCGGTGGTTGCTGCGACCGGAAGCAACCTAAATTTGAATCGGGCTGGATCCAAACTAGTTCTTACTTCAGAGGCTGTAACAGAAAATCAAATTCCAAGAATTTCAGGTAAAAAGGGCTCACTAGGTGGTTCAACAGTTGAACATTTTGTGAATACTTTTGCTCTCTATGCATGCAAGATGAAAAATGGCATTAATAATACGATTTTTCTATCGTTGAGCCTTCGTTATAGGTCTGAGGGGTGATATGAAATATTTAATTTCCTCTAGGAATGCCTCTCATCACCGTTCCTCATTTTTTTTTTTTTTTTTTTTTTTTTGTATTTCAGAATTGCCGAAAGCGGTGAAAGTTCTTATCACAAATAAAGTCAACCTGTACAACAACTTGGCAGGCGTTTTTTACCTATTCTCCGCGATTGGCTACTGGACGTACATGCCAAAGTATCTCGAGACTATTTTCATGCAAACGGCTGTCAATGCATCTGTCATTTCCGGTGACAATTTTTTTTCTCTCTCAAAAACTGTCTAAACAGCGTTTACCTTCGTAGAATCATCATCTCATCGGGTTACTTTATGCGGCATGCTTTCTCTCTAGGTGTTGTCAGTATTGCCTTCCAAGCTGTGGGTCTCCTTTTGAGCGGTTACCTCATCTCCAGGTTTCAACCGAGTGCTCGTCTCCTCGCTGGTTGGAATGTGTTCCTCGGATTCCTCTACGTTCTCGTAAAGTTTAGCTTCACTCAAATGGGTTGCGATCCTGGCGAGCTCGCATTCGGGACAAAGGACCCGGACAGCGGCGAGTGGAATCTGAACACCACTTGTAACTGGGACTGCAATTGTAAAACGAACAAAGTGTTTCCCGTCTGTCACCGGGACACCAATCAAGTCTACTACTCGGCCTGTCATGCTGGATGTACTACGTCCGTTCTGAATGGCACGGCCGTATCCAACTGCTCCTGCATTGCTGACCCGAGCGCAGTCCTCAGCGTTGGAACGTGTAATGAAGGCTGCTTCTCTGTGTTCATCACTTTCCTCGCTGTCAATGCCGCTATCAAGCTGCTCGACAGCAGTGGTAGGATCGGAAACATGCTGGTTTCATACAGGTACTTTGATTACACTTGACAGCTATATTCAATGATGACGCAAATCCGAAAACTTGGTTACCAAAACCGGATTTCTTTTTTTGCAGATGTGTGGATCCCAAAGATAAGTCGCTTGCCATCGGTCTCAGTATATTTTTAATTAGCGTGTTCGCAATGCTCCCTAGTCCAATTGTATTTGGAAAGATATTTGGTACGTGCCATATTTTAAGTGGCTGATTTTCCTTTTTTGTTCTTAATGGATTGGGTTGGATGTAATTTTCTTTTGCTGGAATGTTTCCAGATTCAACTTGCCTTGTTTGGGGAACAAAGTGTGGGGCAAGAGGGAACTGTTGGTTGTACGACGGCCAGAAGCTAAGATACTGGTTTAATCTGCTCGCTGGAGGTAACGTTGTCTCTAATTCTAATTAGGATGCATATCGTATGGCTAGCCAAAGAGAATTTAATTTCACTGATTTTATTTACAGCATTTACTTTCCTGGGTGCATTGTTTGACTGCCTAGTATGGTATCATGTGGGTGACTTGGATTTATATGATGAGGATAAGAATGTAAGGAACCGGATGGAATTGGAGAGTCAAAAAGTTAAGAATAAGGGAGTAAATAAATAAATAATTTTGTTCACCAAAATGTGCTAAATCTTAATTGCGACAAATTATCACTTACAACAAAAGATAAAGCTATAT
>VICI01002073.1:0-18384 GCA_019593645.1 Akabosia matsudoensis | reverse complement strand
ACAATTTTTTTTTTCACGCATCATTTTGACATGTTTACTAACGGAACCGAGCAGTTATATATTAGTCTGCTCCCGGATAATAGATAAGAGACGCCTTTCTTGTGTGGGTTCATTTTTTGCAACTTTAAATTATCGACTGCTCGGATTTCCTGTGCGATATAGAACGCTCTCGCCTGAGCCTTTTTTTGCACGGTATTTTGTATTCGGCAATATTTTATGCGGTTAGTAAATTTGTTGCTGTTCTGATGTTTTCTCCATGAATCTTCTTTGACGCTTTACATTCTAACATTGCAGTGCAGCATAATATTACATGGGCTTTCCAAAGAGAAGCGACTTGTGACGGAAACAAAAAAAAAAACAGGAGAATTTTTAGGGAATCTCAAGAGAAAGAAAGACGAATGTGGTGCAACTTGCAATAAAAATGTTTGTCATCTCATCTCCTCCGAGTCAGTGTATGAAACAAGTGGGGGAATCCGAATGAGGTAGGTGCATACAGGAAACAGGTCGGTATTTATGCTTTCAAAATAAGAAAGACACATGTGCGAGCACTCGGGAAACTCTGATAAAATGGTTGGTTGCAGGATAACTGAACCATGAACAAAAAAAAAGAGAAGTTTTCAAGATGATAACACAGTTCACTTAACAAATTCTTTAGACAGGCCGAATATTTTGTAGATTAGAGAGAGAGAGAGGGAGAGGAAAATATAAGTCGGGTCCATTAATGAGGGTAAAAATGTTAATACTCGAAATTATTTTATTGTGGTTATATCAAAGACAGAAAGTATGAATTAGTTAGAAAATAGTTTTTTTCCATATGGAGGAATAAAACCGTTGTGTTTAGGGACGAAGGTGGAGGAAAATTGTACAGCATACTGCATGCTATTGTTCTGCTCACAACCTACACACAATCAGCAGTAACCCAGCATGCCTATTCATGACTATTCTATTAAAAATATTTGGAGAATGTGGGACCATGACTAGCGATTATGTATAAGAATGACTAGGAACTTTTTTGGTGATAAAAATGAGCACAGTCGATTGGGTACTTTCAAGTCAACAAAGAAAGCGAGAAAAAAGTTTTTCACGGTTATAAACGGACTGCATCTATTCATGAATAGCTGGTAACTGATAATGGACTGGTAGGGGTACTGTATTTCAGGCATTTGTAATAAAAAAAACTTTAGAAAAGATCTTTTAAATATTCTTTTGGAGCAGTAGTTAAGTAGTTTTCAGGCTTTTTGGACAGTTTTGTATGGGATTCTTATGGATTACCTAAAAATGTTGATTACGTTGTGTTCTCTAAAAAGGAATTGAGAGAGTTAGTAACACAAGATGTCTTTGTCATTATCTTGAAAGTTTGCGATGCGATGCTCAGAGTTCCCTATCATATACCAGTTATAATTGTTATCTTAGCTGTCCGGTGGCCTATTCTATGGCGGTCTATTGCTTGGCCAGAAGATTTCCGGCTATCTACTCAACCTGGAGCCACCTTTATCAATCTTCAGTCTAAACCTTGACACAGAGAGTCTAGTTCTAGTGACAATGATCATATTTCACGGGCTTGCAAGATGCCCAGGTTGAGCACACATGTATTTCTCAGCAAACCAACAGTGAACACTGAGCGTACGATGGTTTTAATATGGAAATTCTTTTCATGAAGCGTAACGCACGCAGAGATAGATAACATTAAAATGAAAGAAATGAAAGATAAAAAGTTTGAAAGCCCTCCAGGACAAAAAAGTAGCAAACATAAATGGTCATCCATCAGTCTTCCTCCACCAAATGTTTAGAAATTCAAAACTCTTCGTTGAGAACCATTTATGATAACCCGGCTAAACAGCTTTTGAAAAGCGAGAGAATAAGAACCGATACGGAATTCAAAAAGCAGCCGTAATCGAAGACATAAAGTTTAAATAAATAAATAAAAAACAACAAGTTAGGAATATGAGAAAGTATTGTATTGAACATTTCACGCAAAGGGATCTTTAACATCTTGGACGTAAACAAATTAAATGTGAATTAAATGTGATAATTAGGTTTTTAATTTGATTGTTGATACATCAAAAATTGATACATCTAATATACCGAGAAATATACTTTCTAGATCAAAATTCCTTTACTGAATCGTAGACACACTCATCAAGCTAGCTGTTCCTGGAGAAAGTAAAACGACCGTTTTTATTGGAGATTCCGCAAACTCTAAGGCGTCAGACACACAGGTACAAATCCGCACAGAGCTGTGGCAGTTGCTCGCAAAGAGTTAAAAAACCAGGAGTTTTTATTACAGCAGCCTTGTGTCTAATCAAAGAAATATTGGAATCAGAAGTCGTTTTAATCATTTCTAGAAAAAGTATTAATATCTAGGTTAAAAAAACGAATGAAGTTCAACATACGCATTAATGAAACGGGTAGTGTAGTCCCGTAGAGTGGCGGCGTTAGTGGCATAGGCAGCCATCAAAACCAATGCAGCATTGTTCACGTTTACCCTGCTTAGCATGATGTTTTGGCACAAATCCTTTAATCCACTGACGCCGTAAACTTCAGCAATTTCCAAAAGATTGGGACCAAAGTTCTCCAGGACCTTGGGAGATACACAGTCAGTGTAAACGTACTCGAGGAGTCCACGCACCACAACGGCTGGGAAGTCGGGAAATTCCAAACAAGTCCCCTGCATACCTGACGTGTTCTCCAAAATCCCTTTGAGCATTGGAACTCTAACTGCCATTAAATAGACAAAAACACGCTATTAATTCGGGCTGTGAAATCTCAACATAAATTCATAGAAAAATATTAAATCAACAATTTATCTCCGATTCATTGTCTTTGCATATATCATCTAACCAACTCATGTTATTTAAATAAATACTGAGCAGCGTAAATGTGTCAGTCAGCGTAAATGTGATACTGTGTCAAATGTTAGTGATAATGAAGCGATCTACCCTTCTCCCCTTACCTGACAGAAGGATTTTATGAGCTGGTACCCGCTGACCGTCTAAAATGACGTACATATCAGCAAGAGCTGGATCCCAGAGAGCTTTTCTAATGTCTGCATGGAGCTTACTGCCGATAACTCCAGGAAGCTGACCCGGAAGGGCAAGGGCTTGCATTTCTCCCATTCCTGGCGTCTTCAAGTACGTATGGTTCTGTGTCATCTCTTCTTCCGTCCAAATAATGCAGTGTAAGCAGAAAATATCGCCGGGTAATGCTTTCGAAGTCAGTCTGGAGCACTCAATAAACTTGTCCGTCCCGCATTCAGTCATTTTGAAGAAGCGAAACTCACCACCTAACAAACATCATTTGACAATTAGTTCCGCGCCAGGGTAAAGTTTGAGTGTAATTATTGAGGAAATAACGGGCTTAATGTGTTCAACTTTAACTTACGAGCTACTTTTAAGTGAGGCTCGCCATCGGCGTCCTCGATGAATAGTTCATAGTTTGCGTTCACATGGTTATGAGCAGCTCCGCCTAAACTAACTAGCACAATCGATACACTCACATAGTCCACCCCATTGAAGTTCGCTTTAGGAGTAACCCTTAACTTCCTGTGCAGACATGGAAAAGCTCTCGTGAAGTTGCCACAGATTCCATTCCTTTGAATAATACCACAAATGTAACTTACCAGGAATGACCTGTTCTCCCCAAATCCTGAAATGGAGGTGATCTCAACTCATGTCCATCTTCCATTACAGCAGAAAAGTTTTGAATCTTCCAGACAAAACTGAATCTCGGGCTTCTCGCCTAGACATTGCAAGGACAATTTCCTGCCATTAATTCTCGCCACACAACACACAATATCATTTATCAGGAATTAACTTGCGTACACTTACTTCTGTAGAAATAATAGCGTCTGCATCCGCATCTGGAGAGACCGTCGAGCGTCTCCGTCCACTAGAACTCGTCATAATCTCCATCTTCGCGATTAGCTCCTGGATCTTCTTTAAACTATCAAATACTAAATCATTTAAACTACCAATCAAGTCCGCTTGCACAGACTTCTTCGGTTTAAAAATTACAAACACACACCTTTGAAAACTAAACGTTTCGCGACAACACCTTTTCCTCGCCTTGCTTCCTTCTGTGACAAGTTCGGTTTTTGAAATGGGGCAGATCCGAATATCCTTCAGTCACCAGCAGCAGTTCAGTCAATTTTCACCGGTACCAGCAACGGACGAAACTTGCTCTTTTCCCACTTACAAACTACTTTCGAAAGGTTCTGCCAGCAAAACCTTTTTTCCGTTATGCTCGTTTTCCTTCCAATGCATTCCATTCGACGTTCTGAGAAAACCAGTCAAAGTCTCGACGTTTTGCCACTTGGAGTGCAGTTGCTGTTGAGCAGGTGAAGTGAACGCACGCTCCTTCGTTGCTGTTTGCTCTCTTTTTCTGTGTGACTCGAACTCGAGCTCTCGTTTGGGACCGACTCGTTTGCACAGGTTTTTAATACGAACAGTAAACCAAAAAATTGTACTTTCCCGCGGCGGGTGGCCATCGAGTAATTTCTCGTGATTCGTTTTCTAAATGAAAAGAGGACAAAGGAAAAAGCCGGAAACTTAGGAGTACTTAGGAGTAGCATCGTCTTTAGTGTCTCAAGCAAACAAGAAGCAAAAGGATTACGAAGTGGCGTCAGATAACGATAATGTTTCTCAGTGTGCCCCGATTAAAATCCGATTTTAATGAAGACTTTTAACTTGGCGTTTTGATGTAACTACACAAAAAAATGTAATTAAAGGAAATTCAGCTTTTTTATATAACGAAGGAGAAAAAAATTACTCAGTATGTCTGTTTAAAATGGAGAAAGCAGGTTGTTCAAGAGATTTTCCGTGTGCAGATGGTACACGGCTTGGCTGACAAGTGACAACTGTCAAGAAGAGAAAAGAGAAGTTTTGTTGTTGAATGTGTGTCTGGAATAATAACGTTTACAAATTATGAACTGTTGCCGTTTGAAGGAAATTAAAAAATAAGGTGGTATGCTAAAAGGAACTCTATCGCTAGTTGTAAATTAGTTCCTGGCTGGACTTGAAGAATAAGGAATCTATAAAAGCCGAATGTTTGACTGTGAGTGCATACTGCATAAAAATGCATGTGTTTTAAATTTACGACTAATTTTTGTACCTTATGCAGAGCTAACTATACGTACATACAAGGTAAAATTTAAATCCTTTTGTTTTCATCAAGTTTGAAGTTTTTGTTTTTATGTCACAATGCAAAATCCTGTTTATCCATCAATTTTGTCAACTGTCAACAACAGAAATGCAAATATTTACGGGGAAATTTGGAAACTTTATTCAAGCATGAAAGCACTTGAAGAGAGGATTTTCTAGAGCGTGAAAAGTTTCATGCTGGGATTTTATGTTGTGTGGTTGGTTACACAACATTCCATATGTCTAATTAATGTAAGTCGTAGAGATTTGTATCTTGCAAGGTCTTGAACAATGCGAAAATAATGTCGCTTGCGTCAATTCCAAAGTATTTCCAAACTATTAAAGATATTTATTGAATCCCTGAAACATTATAAGCGCAGGTTTTTGCGTCATTCCGCTTGTTCCGTTGATTGATAGGATAGGATATACGGAAGGCTTACTGTTACAGATTTGATTGCATTTTAAATCTCGTGATTGAAAGGGAATCAATGTCAAATAATGTAATTTTTATGATCTTCTTAATAAAAATTTTGCCCAGCCAGCCTTGCAATTAGACCTTGAAAATGAATACTCTCTCTCACTCAATAGTTTTCCCATATTAAATGCTGTTCTTCATAAATGTTTTGAATCAGTTGAGCGGAAAATGGAAAAGTAATTAAAACGATATTATTATAAAATTCAATGCTTGAGGATTTTCCGGAAGTTGCTTTTGTTGCTGGATGCTGGTTGATTTGACACATGTTTGGTTTTCCTGATGGAACTCGCAAAAAAAACTTAGTAATAACATTGATGAAAGATACGAGGATGACATTACATAATTTACGTGATTCAAGCGTTGATAAGCATAAGTCACACCTACATTGTAACTTGAAGCCAAATGTTGCTTATAAAATGGCTATAAAAGGTAAACCCCTTACCCCTACACCAGTTTTTGTGATCTGAGAACTTGTGTATGGAGGGTGCAAAGGTTCACAAAGCATATTTTGATACCAAATCAGGTCAAAATACCACTTTTTACGATGGCAGTTTTGGTACAAAAGGTAGAGCAAATCTCAGCGCTGCTACATAAAGTCCTCCAAGTCACAAGTGAATCATCACTCATCAGTATAGTACGTATGTATGTAGTAGCATAATATTGGTATTTACTTAACATAATATGGGTATACCAAGGTCATGACTAAATTTTGTTCAAATTGTGCCATTTTTAGACCTCAAGTTATTTAAAACATCAAATTTTCATGGCTCCAGTAAAGGTTATCTAACATCGGAATTCCATACCAAAAGCATAAAGCTGCTTGTGTTGGCTTAACCATTAAAATGATACTCATCCAAGTCCATAGTGAAAGCATGCAAGAATCCGTTTGTTGCAGGGAAAGCAAGTACTAAAACGAATATTTGTATCGGGCCACCAAGCTCACCGACGTCGAAATACAAACGCAAACTAATTAGATTGAGTCTCTATATATGTAAATATTATATATAATCTAAACATACAATTCACGTAGGTACAAATGGTTAGAATGGTTTCTGGTACGCTAAAAATGACTGACCTACGCTCCTCAGTTTATTTTCCTCCTCCCGTTTCTGAACCCGCTATCAATTCGTTAGAATATAAATCATTTACGAAAAAATTATCTAACTTGCAACAAAGAGGCAGACAAAACAAGTACTAAAAATTTTGTACATGTAGTAATTTTTTGATTTGCGCTAATCGCAACTAATTGCTTCATGCTCAGCCTAAAAACGGCTTATAAGAACAAGGACTGTCTGACCGGCGAAACTTAGTAATTCAAAACTCCAGATCAGCATTAGTGCCTAGATGCCTGTCATTCAGCTTGTGCAGGCTTTTTATGCATTTCAAATCATGTAAATTTCATTTCTGTTTCTTATAAAAGTTGCCAAATCAAAGTTTGCACTTCGCAATACACGGAAGCAAAGATTTTCACGATTAGGTGAATATTGATACCCCCATATCAGTTGTAAATTAATCAGCAAACCTGTTCTGTTTCACAAAGATTACATTCTATTCACAAAAGAAACTTCAAACTTTTTTTAAAGCCTAGAACCAAGTTCAGACATACTTTTCTTAAGCGCAAATCTCTTTCATGTTACCATAAAACTATTGATTCTTGCTCTAACGCCAGTGATTTTCGCTTTTCCTCTGATGTACTTTTCTTCGTCAACTTTTGCTAGGACGAAAAAAGATACACTATTTAAATATTTGCTTGTATGCAAATTTACTCTCATTAGAGATCTTTTGGGAGACAGTAGCACTCACTGATCGGGTACAATGATCTATCTCCCAGAAGAAACAAAAACTTTTTCGCAAGCTAAAATGAACTATTGTGAGAAAAGCCTCTCAAAAGTCTTGTTATAAGATTAGATCTTGAAACTCATTAGCAGATACGGATTTGATTTCTCCTCAAACCCTTTTCTAATTAAAAGCTTCCTTTTACGACGCAATTCGCTCGCGATTTCTATCGAGTTTGAAATTAATTTTTTTAAAGTAAGGGATTCTGTGGTTGGATGCATGATTAAACAAAAAAAATCGGTTACAACCGTCGCAATTTAGGCGAGATCGTAAATGATAACAAAGCAGGTAGTCATTGATTTTTGTTTTCGAGGCACAATCTATAGATGCGATTTTTATTATCTTATTTGAAAATGTGAAGGGAATATGCTTGAATAGGGTACTTGATTAGCTTGCGTTCTCGAGAAATAAGTTTTGTTTGAATGAACTCTACATGGAATTGGATCTTATGGTTGGGTTTCAGAGTGTGTATAAAATTTACTCATATGTCAGACAAGGAAATTTGTGCTACGTCCGAAACATTTTTCTCATAAACATGTACTTGTTGACTTCTGAGTTACGATCTGACATGTTGATGTCTACAATGCACATGCACAACAACTCATTTAAGAGTTCATTTTTTTCGTGTTTTTCGTGTGGGTATGAAAACAATAGGAAATTCCTTTTGTTCGTAAACAATGTAGACCTCTTGACTTTTGTTGCTCAAATCAATTTTTCAGTACAAGAGAAGAACGATGTNTTTGTTCGTAAACAATGTAGACCTCTTGACTTTTGTTGCTCAAATCAATTTTTCAGTACAAGAGAAGAGCGATGTTATCCGTAATTCAATTGAAAAACTCACCAGAAAGCTCACGCTTGGGTACTGAGTAGAGGTGACAAGTGAAACACCAGACGACAGGGTGCCATTAAAAAATATGGGTCTGAAAAATAAACAACGTTGAAAAAAAGTTTTTACGGCTGGTGGTCTTGTGTTTACGAGGAAGGTCATTATTATGTTAGTACCGAAGTTTCTGTGAGGCTTTTTGAACAACTTATCCATCCGTGAATCATTAAGATTACAAATGCAATTTCAAGCATATCATATTTCTCTCGTAAGAAGTTATGTTTATAGGTTGTAGTGGAAGAGAAAATTATTTTCTGTTGATATTTTATTTCACAACTGAACTTATGATTTTTTCCTCCGTCTTAGTTTCAAGCATGAAATTATTTTGCACTAACTAGAAAAGTATCTCGTTGCCGCATCTATCTTGAAAAGTTGAGAGAGATAGGCGTGTCATAATATATAAGTCATAAACCTATAGGTGTTTGATAGCCTGAGCTGGTTTGAGACAGCGGAGTAATTAAATTATATAGATCAGTGAAAAATTTTTATCATCATGTCTACTTCTCGATGTCCTCTTGGATTTCCGCGTGCAAGAGATGCAAGCAGGCTTCACGCCTAAGTACTTTCAATTACGTCTCAGTTCATTTTTTTTTTCGCAAAATCAATTAAATATAATTTTACTTTGAAACAAAAAACTGTACAGACGACATGGCACTCTGTCTCAGCTTCTCTGCGCGACCTTTTTGACGGATAAACCTGTACGCAGTACGCTGAGAGGACGAAAACTGAATTAAACTATGATCTCATCCTACACAGTAATCACATTCCGTTTTTATTGATCAACAAGAAAACGTTCCGTTCCTTTTCACTTCATTCACTTCTCCTTTATTTTTACTTTTAACTGCCTCTCTCATGTTTTGAACCTGTGGTGCCCTACAATCGTTAAAATCGGCTGTCAGTTTGCTGTGTTGTTGGAAGCTTCATCCTTGCAGATTTTTATTTGTTTCCGTGTGTTTTTTGCCCACATACACAATATAATATACTATATTATATGCTATAAGCGTTTATGGAACTGACAGAATGCTTTTAACGATGACCTGTCCAAAAAAGAGCTTCGCTGGTTAAAATATAACATCCCATCCCTATGGCTTGGAAAACTAAGTCTCGATTGTGTAACCGTTCTGTGTATGTACATATTTCATGAATGTGCAAAAAAATGATGAACGGTTGGTCATGTAGGATAAATGCACTTCTGTCTATCTAGATGCTTCATCATTTAAATGTTTAAAAAACGATTCGTTGATTAGACTTTATTGACTTACGAGTTAGATTCTATTTTATGGTCGGGCTGAACTTTGTGATTTTTTGTTCTCTTGTCCTATTTAAGTTGTCAATAAAACTAGTAACAAGAAGATAGATTGAGAGTTATAAGTGCAAAATAGAGAAAATATTGTTCCTCCTGTAAACAAATGAACTTGTTTAAAATTTGCCGACTGCGAAAATAAAATCAACATTGCGTGGACGAAGCGCGGTGGCACATCGACTAATGAAAGTGAAGACGTATTTCTTTAATTGGCTGGGATGATGATAATTGATTATATTATACAAATTGAACTATAAAGAAATTCCGCAAGTATCCGCTTGTGACCAAGGGTAAGAAATAAAGAGGTGAAGGCCCGTGTTCTGTGGCTATTTTGTTTGCAATAATTAAGTCATAAAAAAAGTTATTAGATGTATGTAGACACATGTGAAATGCACACTGTTCAAAATGAAGTCACTGTTTGTATGTAATACATTTACGAAATGATTGGAACAATCAAGCGCAGTTCATGTTTTCATTCTGACGAGTCTCATCTGTAAAGTTAAATTGAATGTCTGTAAATCACGCAAGACAAGACAGGTCCGTATCATTTGGTTTATCATTTATCTTGTTCCATGTTGACATTCTCGTTCTGTAGTATTGACGAGAGTTGGTCTCCGGCGCTGCTCCTCCCAAGAGTTGATTGTAGTGCTCAAGAGATTATTGTACATCTCACAGGTAAAATTAAAGAGTTAATTTGACAAGAGAGGTTGAAAGATTTATTACCTTCCAAACAAGGAGCACCAAAGTATGTGTGTGTCTATTTTAGAAAACGTTGCGTGACTGAAAAAAGACAGAATCATTAGTGACAAGAGTTTTCTGTGAAATAATTTGTTGCATGTCGTTTTTTTTCTTCTCCTTTTCAGATGCATAATGAAACCCGAGAAATTCCTTGAAGTATCAACTTACCCCGATACAAGTTCACTTAAAGGAATTTCGTACGCAATGTAGACGCTAAATGAGGGACACCTCTATGATAATTTGTTATCTGGTTTTTTACCCAACAAAAGGTCTGACAGGGCCTGTCAAAGTAGTAAATACGGATGGTACTCTATGAAAGACATGTGTCAGTGTGATTTAAGCATTAGTGACACAATGCCGAAGCCAGTGCATTGTATCTTTTGGTGTGCTAACAAGCTATTTCATTCGCCCCACGTGTACTTGAAACTACATTGACTCCTATTATTTTTTTCGCCACTACTACCATCCGGAAAGAAATCTTGAGTGAAACCCTATATAGCATTGTTTTGCTATCATCAACTGTCAAAATGACAAAAGTTGGACCCGAAAAGCTACTGACGAGTAGCAACTGTTATAGCAGCTGCAATTACTGGCTCACCGGTCCCTGTTGCATTCTCCGGCAGCAACTTCCATTTTTTATGTTCTTCCTGGTTCTCTTTTCTCTCCCGGGGATATCCTTGCAAGTTGATTACTCGTACGATATGGATGGGGAAATTATGAAGCTGTTCTCTACTGCAGAGGAGCCAGAGTCTGGTGAAAACAGCAAGGAAAGTATCAATAGAATACTTCAAGACTCCACGCTGTCAGGAGCCACTCCACAAAACTGGCTGTCCTCGCCGATTCCAGAATTACACGCAGTCAGTGCATCCCCTCCTTCGTTGAAGCATCCATTTTCTTCACCACCAGCGAGGTCAAGGCTTCCAGGAGGAAGACTCAGGGGAGGTGGGGATCATTCTCCACATGCTCACCATGCGCAAATTCATCATCAGAAAGTGTCCCAAGATCCTACAGTGATTGCCAATACTCCTTTAGGGAAAATACGCTGGGAAAACTTTCTACATCAACAAAACTGGTGAATGGGTTGGTGGCTTTTTGGGGATCCCTTACGCTGAGGCACCGTTAGGACAGCTTCGGTTTCGGGTAAGGTTTCAAAATTTTTCAATCATTGTCTGCATATTACATACAGCATCAGTCTGTATGAACGGCATTATAATATAAAAGACAAGTATAGGATAAAATCGGGTTTTCGTTACGAAAGTTTCAATATGATTAGTCTTTTTGTTACTTCTTTGGCTGCTACTGATTGTTCTCTTGCATCGCCAAAATGTTGTTTCTTAAAAATCGAAACACAATTTACTGTAAACGATCGAGGAAAGCTTATAATGATTTCACCCTTTATATCCTGTTATGTTTTTTTCAAAAACTTCAAGATAATCAATCATAAAGGAAAGCTATAGATTACATTACCACATCGTTATTAATGAAACCTAAAAAGATGAAAGATAGTAGCGATAATTGACACAAGATAATTACTGTCGCCTTGTCCTTCATTGATAGCTTCCTTGCTACACCCAGTAATACGGTTATTATTGTATGAGTTATGAAACATATTACGTTCAAGACAGAAATAAAATATGTACCCAATATGTAATACGCAGTGAAGTGGTGCTAGTCTTACTGGCAGCGCAGCGGTCCTATCAATTGTACATATGTCAAGTATAGTTTTTGACAAGTCTCGTATCTTACAACTAGGTATAGCTGGTCATCGCTCACCAACCCGAATCTCAAATAATAACCATGAGGGCAAAAGCCTTGACATTTTCATGTCATACTTTGTAATTCACAGGGCAGTGCTGAAATTCAAAATCTATCTTAGACACAAGTCGAAAACCACGAATTATTTGGCAGAGTATAGACATAATCCTTAGTTAGCTCCCATTTAACTAACGCAAAGTAATTCATTCGAACTGTTCAACTTGTGTCAGAATTCGCTGAAAATTTCTTCATAATGTAATTACATAGCGTATATGTATGTGTGTATGCATATACAACATATTGGTTGAATAAAGTTTTCATAATATGACTTGATGTATTTTGAACAGTTTGGACTACAACTTCAAAAATGTCCAAATGAAATGATGTGATAGAATATGTTCTTCTGTATTGAATAAAGAGCTAAGCTATTATAGGGGCCGGATAATTTAGTATTGACTCAAGATTGTTAACACAAGATTAGAAAAGGAATACACATTTAAACTTAGTATCAGCATCATCTACAGACAGACCAGTATGTATACTATATTACAATGTTGTACTACTCTTCTATGAACATCATCAAGGAATAACAACCGCAAATAGTATTGTACCATTATATCTGCATATTTATATTGATGTGGCGAGTTTTCTCTAGACAGAATTAATGAGTTGATGATGATCTTTGACATTTTATACTTTGTGCCAAAAAATTTATCAAAGTGATTTGTGGAAGGCATCGTGTCGTCGACTTGTTGATGGAAGTAGGTAGTTTGCAGTTCTGGCAGGCTAAGTGCTTCCTCTGCATCATATGGCAAGCCTTTGCAATGATGAACTCTCGGCAAAGTGTAATTTGTAAATTGGCAACTTTGTTGCTTTTGTTAAATTTTAAAAGACACTTCAAAATGCATTTGTCTCATGGCAGACACTTTGCAATTAACTTGTAGGATTTGTTACCACTTGTAATGTATTAGGAAATGTTTTCGAAAATGCACACTGATATTAGCAATCTATTGCAGTAAATTTTCAAAACTTTATGAAGATGTCTGTTTGTTTATTCCCAACTCGATCGGCACAAACGCAACTCTTTGGCTGCATTTCTTGTTGTTGTTGAGATAGGGTTGTAGACAAGAGCCTTTTTGTTGGTCATAGCCCAGAAATTGTGGACCCGGAAGATTATCTTCACTCAAGAAGAATATCTAAAGTGAAACATGCTAAAATCGTAGAAACAAGTAATGAAAATTAGACATTGCATGAAAATGTTGATGAAAATGGAATGACAAAGCATTGGATTCTTTTGACTATGGACGTGTGAAACCGCACTTTTTATTTTCAGAAGAAGTATTCACAAGAAACCAAACAAATAGTTACGACGATAAATAGAAATAGTCCTCACGCCCATTTCCCGTAATCCCATCCGAATTTCCTCTTCCCATGCCCACATCCGTTTGCATTTGGTCTATAGCATGTGTGAACAAAGCCGGAAATTGGGTTGAAATAGCCCGCACCAAATGTTGTTCCGAAACAGCAAGAGGATCCGTGTCGAGTAAAATATTCACTAGGGCCAACCTAATTCCTCTCAAATCCCCATTTGCGTTACCCAACAGCAGAGCTTGTAGCACTTGAAGACATCCTAGTCGAACACTACCCGCAGCGGTTTTCATCAAGTTGGACTGCACAATTTTAACCAAATCTTGCTTTTCCATTCCATAAAGATATGCTCTTGTACGTTGACACAGACATAAGTCCCGCACCATTTTCACTACAGAGTTTGGAACACTCTTGGTCAGGTTGGGATTATCCTCAAGTTCTTGCTTCAAAGGATCCTCGGTTCTCGCTAGCTGCTGGACCACCATGCTGAGAAATCCCAGTGGCCGTTTTCTATACTCGGCAAGCACCCGAAGAACAAGATTGTCAGTCGTCGCGGTTAAACTGTAGATTGAAAGCCAGCACTAGGTTTATCATAGCACAAATGTCGACTGGCAGCTTGTTGTATTCCCAGTCACTTTCACACGTTCCATTAAACGCGTGCTCGATCTCTGTCAGAATAAAATGTGCGAACCCAGTGCCCATAATTCCATAATGCGAATCAGGCATAGAGTCCCCCGAAGTGAGTAAACTAGTGAGTAGATCCATCTGCTGTTTGAATATCCGGTTGCCCCGCATTCCAGACATGAGCTCGCGAGTCATCAACAACGGCAATGTTGTAGATAACAAAATACTCCGAACGCTTCTGTTACCCGTGCATAATATGAGGAATATATCCAGCAGCTTCTCCTTGATCGATGATGGACTCTCCAACTGGTAGAGTTGAACAAGGTTCTGGGGGAACATGTACTTGTCAGCTTGCAATATCCCTCCTACTTCAGCGGGGTCACATTTGATCAGTGTTGAGCTGAGCTTTTCCAGTTCTTTGGAAAAAGTAATAGTCTCTGGAGGGATTCCGCTTCCAATTGCAGTCCGACCACTTTTCATGGCGTGTTTGCTTCTTTTCGATACAATGTCGATGGCAGCTTTCAACTCCTTTCCTGTGTCATCCTGTCTAACAGATGGTGGGGCAAGGTCATCAAGTAAGGAATTCAATGGGAGATTCCCTGGACACTGCTTTATTTGTTGGAAAACGTCAAAGAGAAGGTTCTGCGAGTGTTGTAAGTCCAAGCCGCTAGATTCCTGAACAACACTAACCAGTTTAGACCTAATGCTTTCTGTTTTCTTTGATGGTAGACGTTTAGTATCGCCGCCTCCTCTTAGCGTGTAGTCCTCTGTCTCTGTACCATCAATCGCAGTTTGTGTTGAAGAGTCAGAGTCAATCTGCTTTGCATGTTTGTTTCTGATTGATTTGCTATGATAATTTGACAGTCGACTCGGCTTGTTGCGTACATCAGTCTCGGAATTGATTCTTCTCATGTTGTGATGTCGCTTTGAATGAGTTACAAGGCTGGAAGCCGTACTTGTTGCAGTCATTGCACTGTTTGATCGATGGGCTTTTCTCTGTATCCCTTCTCTAGCGCTAGCGAAGCACTTTGTCATTACTTTCGACAGTCGATCCACTGTATTCGAACTGTCAAGAATTTCGTCCCTTAGGGCTTCTAAATGGGCCCGACTGGGTAAGTTACCTCGACGTGCTGCAACAATAGCGTCCATCAGGAAAGATAGTATTGTGTCGCGTTGGTCGAAAAACTCGTCGGGTTGCACGAAGTTAATTGGGACATAGCCAATCCTTCCGGAAATATCAATTACTTTTATCCAGTTCACGTCGCGCTTTAGAGTTTCCACAAAGAGCAGTCGATCGTTGCTTTTAAAGGAGAGTGTGTGGTCATGATCTTCTGGTCGGGGCAAAAAACTATGGAGTCCGCGCACTAGCATCGTGGTAGTAAGAATTTCACTTCTCTAATTCTGTCCGAATATGTCTGTGTTATCTTGATGTTATGCTATGATGGGTACAACGGGTACAAGAACCATAGTTGGTTCTCTGAAGGTTAAACTTGAAGACAACTGACGACAACACATTGATTTACAGAATTTTCTCTTGGAAAATTCAATTTAATATATTGTAAGATAAACGGAGTTTCCATTAGCAAAATTTTGACATTTTGGTCAGATTCAGTCACTCATATTCCATACATTATGCAGAAAACAGCGACGCTACACTATACGTGAATTACTTAGTTATCTCGTAGACAATGCAGTGCATCTGTACAAAGTTTATTGAGCTGGTGAAAGGTACATGTAAAAGTTAGACAAGATGACAATGGAAATGGAATTGTCGCCGAAAGTTTTGTGCCTAGTGCCTACCTACGTCGTGTAAAAAAATATTTTATATTTTATTTAATGATATTTTCCCTCCTCGCATGAAAATAAATGCCACGGCCACGTATATGAATGGAAAGCTGGAAACAACTACTGTAACCTCAACAATTCTTGCAGAGGGCAAAAATTCTTTTTAGAAGTCTCCACAGTCATAAATACAGATAAAAAGTTGGGAGGTTGGTTATGCCTTTAGCCTCTCGTTTTCAATGGACTTGATATGTAGATTGTTGAAAAAGAATGGTAAATGAGGAGAAGTAAGCTTAATGTTTAAGTCTACTTATTTTTTTACGGTCTGAAACCGATTTTAGTAGTTCGTCACGGAGCAGAAAGGAATATTTCAGTGTGGGTCATCACCTTGTCTTGGTTAATAATTTTATTCCTTTTTCGGCGATCTTGCATGATTTTGTGATGCCATTCAAGGTTAAAAGAGAAAAGAGCTTTGTCGTAAAACCAGCTTTTATTTAGTAAACCCTCAAGAGCGAGAACTACTCACATTCAGACTGGGAACTAGTATGTATTTTCATATCCCAGTTTCTTTAACAAGCTTGCTATAAAAATACACATCATAATTTTTTGAAAGAACTCTCCAACTCCTTCTCTTTCATATAATGTTTAGATCTACCCACTTGAACGGGGGAATTTATTAGAATCAGTTTGAGGAAAGGAATTTACCTTCGCTGTTCGTTTGTAGTTCCGCAAAGTAAATTTTCAATTTAAATCAAAACAGCTCTCAGCGTTTTATTAGTGGCAGCAGTACAAGAAGCATGACACGTTTTTTTTGAAGGATCTATGGTTCTAATGTATACGCAAGGGAATAATTATGATCATGAACAGCGTAAAAATGGTATGCGGTATAGTTGCTGACAGCAGATACTCCAGACATTTTTTATGTTAGGAAAATTGATAATGCGTATGTGAACACCGTGACTATTAGCGATTACCCCCAGTTGAATATTAGCTTGCATCATATGAGTAAAAAGCCAACGAAGTTTCAAGCAAAAAAAAAACTCAAAAACTGGAATTTAGAGATAAGCGCACAATTTTAAATCGTCTCTTAATTTTTAAATGATATACCGTATATACCTCTCTATATAACATCCTTGATTTAATTGTCGTTCATATTTTCCCGCTGAAGTTGTCTCCCTTTTTTTGCAGGTGTACTTAATTAGTAATTAGGCTATGACTTCGCGATTGTTTCAGTGTTCTTTAATGGAACATCCAATGAAATATGCCATCATCTTTTCTTTGCCGACGGTCTTATGGCTGGCACACAAGTATGATTTGGCTTCTGCTCAAAATTACTTGAGATTATTACCCTAATGTAGAACGAACTCTTCTTGGCTTCATTACGCACAACTTTCTTTTTTCCCCAAAACAATTTTAATTCAGATGGGGCTCTCCACCTAAACACATGCGAGATACCTCCAAACTTCCATCTTTTTGCATTTTAGTACGTATTTTCCCCCTTGGGATTCAGGAGCAGAGGAAAATATACAACTGCTGGCTTCTTCCAGCTTTCCTGGTGAGCCTAGAAGAAAAAATAGGAAATCAAGTTGAGAGTAGAAACCCGTATATTTGCCAGAATAGTACATGTGAATCTCTTTCCATGAACAAAAAAGGGAGAAATTTATTTTATGAAGTTTCTCTTCCTTGATGAGCTCATAACGTATTTTCAGTTGTGTATAATGTATAATGGGAAAAAGTATACACGTTCAGAGAGGACGAAAGTGAAAAAAGTAACTGTACTTGTTATTTTAGGCAAGATATAGGAGTGAACTATACACACTAATCGCATCTTGCATGACATTAAGTAGTTTAAGCTGCTATTTTTGAAGTTTTCATACCATTTCTCGTTAGTTACTGTTCATTATATGGCAATCTTCTTTGAAAATAATGATAATTCTATGAGTACGTCATGAAATTTCCTAAAGAGGATGATCAGGCAAACTTACGAATGCTCGAAACGTATAATTTTCAGGCAAGGTGAATGTTAATGCTGATTTATGAGGAGCATAATGTAGTATTGAACATGACAGCATGAGTGTGTCCTTGTGTGAAAGTAAAAATAGACAGCGGAACGAAATTCGTTTGGTGTAAATATTTTAACGAAACATTTGGCGACAAATTTTCCGTAGCAAGTTGCTCTAGATCGACGAAGAAATGCGAAGACCCAGATGGGAGTATGCTAGATTAAAGAACTACATATAATGCTGTTCTTTGAATCCTAAATTTGATTGTGTCAAAATAAGGCTAACATTAAAAAGAAGTTCGACATTTCGGAATGGTTGATTCTTAGGAAAAGTCTGAAATCTAAAATTGATCGGAGTAGAGGATGGGAAAAGAAAAAGATGAATATTTAAGTTTACAAGCAAAGCGTTCTCTTGTACTGCAATATAAAAAGTACTGGAAACTTTTTACATTCGTTCGTTGGATTGAAGTATGACAATGG
>VICI01002072.1:0-18399 GCA_019593645.1 Akabosia matsudoensis | reverse complement strand
CAGACAGACGGACAGACAGACAGACGGACAAACATGTCCAAATCATTACTTGCCGAACAAAGTTCAGCTTCGTAATAAAGCATTTCTCATTAAATTTAATTGGAGATAAATACGGAGATTGCATATGTTTCATCGTCAATTCGAGAATTCGAACAATAATCGTTAAAGATCAAAAATATTAATTACTAAATACTACTTTTTCGCCAAAAAACTACGAGAATAGATGGTTTTACGCATTGAGCTTTTATCTTCTAGGACGACTAGTGCTTATGATACAGTTGTAGGGGTAGCGAGTTCACTCAATGCAGCTCTACGTCCAGAATTGTCTAAAATGCAATTATTTGCGTTTACTTTTACTAGTCACTAGTGTTCCCCTGTTTTAAACTGATCATCCTTTAGGAGGACAAGTTCTGTTGTGAATTCGCTAGACTGACGTTCCGTTTGGCGAATGTAGAACGGATTTTTTGTATGACTTTTTAGGATGCGTGTAAGCTAATCCAGAGCCTGGAGCTAGCGAGAGAACGCATTTTTCTAGAGTAGAGCCCAGAGAGAGAAGTTTTGATTTAACTTGAAATTCTTTAAAGCTAGAAAAATGTTCAATGATTTATTCAAACTAACTGTTAAAAGTCGAAAGTGTGGTGAAGTAAGCGGTGACCGTCTCTTTTATCGTAATCATTTTATCGCAATCTTTTTATCGTTGTCATTTTATCGCCTAATCATTACATCGCGAGCCAATTTTATCGTAATCATTTTATCAATATACAATATTAAACTATCTGTTAACAAATATTAATATTAAGCTGTTAAGTAAAATATTCTTAAGTTAAAATCTTTAGTTTTTAAGGACTAATTTACTCACTAAGAAAGCATTTCGCAACTGAAAGTTTGAGGATGCTCATCGTCATTTCCGTGACTCTACCTTCATGTCGTTGCATATTTGTAAAATAATTCTGCAAAAATCGGATTTGGACCGTTTCCGGAGCATTCAAAATGGCGCGCTCATACGCAGTGTGCCCATGAAAAACGCACACTCCTATACAATGCTTTGAATTGGTTCTTTTGAAGATTTGACCAAATTCGATCAAAATCGGTCGCAAAAATACTTTTTTCAGACAGGGTAGTTTAGGATCCTCGAGTTATCGGTATTTACCACATGTATGCAAAATTTCAGCCTAATCCCTTATCCCAGCCACTGTGGAAATAAAATGGGTCCCTTTGATAAAACTCGTGAAATCTTTTTCTTGGTGCTAGCCCGTGAACAAAGCATTTTAGATAAAAGTCCAAATTTCGACTTGGCCGTTATTTTGATACAGAATTCGAATTTACTTTCGGTTTTGTATTATGGAACGCACGCCAATTCCCTGTACACAATTCTGTCTTCCCTCATATGCAAGTAAGTGTGTTGTTCGCATTCCCTTACTAATACCGGTTTCCAGTCACAGTGGTTTAGTTGCTAGTAATAATTATTTAATGATTGGTAACATCTGTTTAGTAATGAAACCAATCAATCCATCAAATTTTAGTAAGCAATTAATAATGAAAACAGTAATCAAAGCTCTTATTCAAGAGAAATGAAACTCTTCCTTAAAACTTGCTGCAAATGTTTTCCGAGTTAAATTGATGTAAAAAACAACGAATACATTAATGGAATTCAAATAAAAATTCAAACTTCGTCGGATCCAACTATCGCCGGGGTCGAGAAGAAAATTTTAAATTTTCACCGGGGCAATCTTCAGAGAATTTACGGTAAAATCCCTTTAGGAATGAATCCTTTTTCCACTGATGTAGGGCACGAGTGTAAACCAATTTTATTATGCATCCAATTTACAAACCACAAATCAAAGACCATTACCAAACTGTGATGGAAACAGCTTATCCCTTGGGTATAGTTGAGCAACTAATATTTGGCCAAAGTCTAATAACACGATATTATGCTTACATTAGAAGAAGGATACGTTCATCCGCGCCCCAGAATCGACTTCGTGGAAGTAGTTGCGGGCGTGGCTAATTGTATTAAATACATATACCTAGTACCCGGTAACTAGAATACCTTTAAACTAATTATGGTGTTTTGTTTTTTAAATTTTCAGGTAAGTGCAAGCTTTTCCCCGAGTTATTCACAATTTAGTAGGAGTCAATAGTCAATAATTGAAAAATGAAAGAACGACAAACCAAGTTCATTTTCAAGGTAAGACGGCTCTATCCACAAGGGAAATTTTACATGTTACATGCCTTAAATCCTTGATCATTGAGTACCAATTCCATCGAAATGTAATGAATGATTTCCCTGCTTCACAGCCCACAAACACCCGCTGTTTTTCGTATCTTAGCTAACACACTATTTGTTATGGAACAAATAATGATTGAACAAATATTGGCACATCGTACATCTATACAATATGTAACATGTAGGCGAGAAAGTATTCATAGAGCATAAGGGTGGATTAAAAATATAGATTTCCGGGTATAGTATTCAAATTCATTTGTTTGAAGCACCGGCAACGAAAAAAATGTTTTAGATTTTTTTAACAACAAAGCAAAGATAACATGAGCTGGACAGTTTCCGAATTATCGACAGAATTTTGAAGTTATAAGGGTGCTCGGATAGTAGTAGTTTATAGTAGGTGGCTCCAACTTTTAACTAGGAGGCGATCCTGGATCAAGCGTCAAAGGGATAAAATGTGCATACCCGGCGGTGCAATCTAATACTAATTTCCCTACTGTCCCACCAGAACCCTTCTCTATTCTAACATTTTCCTATGCCACACATCAACCCTCCTTCTATACTGACTTTTTTCGCTCACCGGCTACATACCCTCTCAAAAAAATGCACAATTCGTCAAAACGGCCGGCAATACATTAAAATAGGGAATTCTAGGAAAACGAAAGCCAGGTATCAGTTTTAGAGTGAAAGTATTCTTTATAAGTAGCCGGTCCTTAACATATCCGGGAGGCATTGCCGAAAATATACCTGCCTGACTATAATGACAACATGATTCCAGTGGTGATTAGCTCGGGTGTTCCGAAATATTTTTCGAAATCGAGAAATTTAGGACCTAAACCGTTTAAGTAGACGACCATATTTTAAATCACAACAATATTTAGAAAATGCATCTAACATTAACACCTTTGCTGTGACGTGACACTGTATTTCGGGCGGCTGGGGGGCCCGAAGGGCAAGATTCCATTCCCAGGGATACTATGCTGTCAGTTTACTTAGACTTGGATATTAGCTTTAAGAACATCATCCAAAGTCTGAGTGAATCAGAATCCATGCCAAATGATATAAGGTGTAGCCATTTTAAATGTCTTTCTTCTTGTTAACAGAATTCCTATTGCCAGGCTAAGGTATCCTATCCTACGTAGCTGTACACTTTATTCATTTTGTATTCATTCAATGGTCTCATCAGAGTTCTCTTGTCATAATTTTAAAGAAAACACCTTCCAAAGTGATGCAGTTTCTGTTCAACAGCTTCCGAACGTTTAGTTGCCTCAAACTTTTCCCTTGAGTTAGTTCTTACTTTGTAAAGTTGCCTTGTAATTATTTTCCAACGAATCACTCGACAACTGAATTTATGTATTATGTAAAATTCACCGTTTTATGCTTACTTATATCACGCAATAGAACCCAAAGAATGTTACAACTAGTAAGGAAAATTAATAACTTGCAAGTAACTTGTAAATACAACTTGGTGGTAGTTATATGCATATAACTGTTTATTAAGTAGCGAAACCTGCTTTATAAAATCGTTTTGGTTTATGTCTGTCTGCCCGTCTGCATGTATCCGCGAAATCTCACCAACGGTTTATCGTTCAAGCATGAAACTTGGACCATCAACATCTCTAGTGCATATAGTGTCTATGTTGAGAATTCAAGTCGTCACGTTCACGGATTACAGGGTGACGAAAGTTGCCGATAATGATTCGTAAATGGACCATAATTTTATTGGCTATTTGGATTTTAACAAATCCTACAGATCGTCTGATGCGCCTTTCGCTACTTATGGGAATCGTGCAGGAGCGCTTTATTACGCATAAAGTTTAAATTGTCCCTTGGGGCCAATTTTGTCCTGCTATCTCGGGTAAAACTGAAGAATTTCATGTTGACTTGATTATACTTTGCTAAACTCTTAAAAAATAAAATAAGTCAGCCAAGGCTCGTATAAATTCTTGTGTGAGTGAAAGGATAATGAACAAAAAGGTGTAATATTTTATTACATATTATATTATTATAGAACGAGATCGTGGTACAAAATCACAAATTTTATCATATTCATCTATCCCAGTGTAGTAGTATTGAATCTTGGATTTCTTGGTTTACTCAATGCTCGATTATCATTAGTGTATTCGCAAGTGCGCGTTCCCACGTTACTTCACGTAATGATCCAGAAGGATAAAATTTTCCAAGAGATTTGAGGAAGTATAGTTTCCATTGTAAACTTACAAGGAAAATAAGTCTCATCATTAAAGCAGTACGTAAGGTTTTTCTCTCTCTGGCGGATACGGAATTTTGGAGAAACTAGACGGGTTTTCGATTGGGCAGAACTTCGCGAGACAATACATTCTAGAGGACATGACCATCAAATAGTCGGATAGACATGAGGCATCAATTCGCAAAGGCGTTAAAGCTACGGAATGGAGAACGGTGTTGTTTGCAGCATCCATATCTCGTAGTAACTACTTCATTTGTCGTTATTCCAAACCAGTAGCTGTGCGATCAATGTTCCCTGAAAAGGGCGGACAGGAGTGACACAAAAATATTTTTTGTATGTTCACTCTAAGTTCAAAGGTCTCGGCCTGTTGTCGATTGCGACGTATGCTTCGATAACATTCGCACTTTGTTGGGTACTCGTTCATACCTTGTAGGTAACTGAATATCGACCTAATCTTTAGAAACCACGTAAATGAAATCGTTTCATGAATGAATTGACTGACTGCGTTAGTAATCCTCACGAAAGTTATATCTTAATAGTTGACACGAGGAAAAAATGCATTTTGTAGCATAAAACAGTTCATTCTTTGAGACAATTTGACCTGTAGAATATGGTGTACGTTCGCATTGATATACCTTCAAGATTCAGCGCAGATTACCTACATAAAACAATATTCTGCCGGCCTCAGTCGTGGGCGATTTGGTAAAGCATCAACTATGCCATCCATCAGGAGAAAGTGTGAACAATCCAATGCCATGTTGGTGAAAGTACGTAGTGATACTCTCAGCGCGACCCTCTGGCTTTCAGACATTCTTAAGAAACTACGATACCAGTATGGTGTTGCTATACGCCACGAGGTGTCGGTGTAGTTTTCCTCAGGATTAAAACTATATGGTGAAACTAGTGGAGTAAAGCCATGGCCACACCGAGGTGGCCGTATATTATACAAAGTAGAAATAGACCGCCTAAAAGCTATATAAAAAAAGCGAGTTGCATCATCAAAGGCTGTCAGCGGTACCTATTGAATTTTTTTCGGAATTCTTCGACACGTAATTGTGTAACAAACTGAACTTTTCTTGAGAAGATGGAGTAGGTTACTATTCCTATACTGATTTACAACGATGTGAACGTAAAAATCATACAGATAATACACAACACATTATTAATTATGTTTACTATGTCCAGTCGTTTCTAATAAAACTTTTCTGTTCAAATGGTTGGTAAGTTTATAGCGAAGTTTATAGTGCTAATACAAGAAATATTTGCGCGAATCTAAAAAGTGTGTTTGCAATGCATGTATTGCAGCTGGTATTATTCATTATTAATTAGAGTTAGAGTAAAGATTGACCTAAAAAGTATTACTTGCGTGACTTAAAATTTCAAGTAGAGCTCACACAACAATGCATACTTGACTTTTATTGGTGTCATACATTTTCCACTGAACTGATGGTTTACGCACTAAACAATCCTCGAAAAAAAGATGTTCTATGTTCAGTTCCATGAGTATTAGTGTCAAGTGAGGTTTCATATATCTATTTTAACCCTCCCTTCTTTATAATATTACTAAAGTTGATTGTTCACGAAATTCTGCATATTAAGTGTAGGTAGTTGGAGAGGATCTATGTGAAAAAAATGACTGAATGAAATGAAAAATGAATTTTAGCACAAACCATAATTTTTTTTGTATACCAATCGATGCAATTATTCATAGAGGTTCGAAATTGAAACCCAGTCCCTTAGTTATATATATAAAGGCACATGAATCTTCCTTTCCATATGCTGCATTACTGGCTAGATGTTCTCATTAAACGAAGTTCGAAATCCTTGCATTTGACCGATATAGTGCTCTATAGCGCTATGAGCTATCCATGGATGGTTTAGTTAATGTATATCAAGCCAGACTAGGTAAAGGGTAAACTAATAGAAGTCACATGTGTCCATTCGGTAGCTACATATAAGCACAAATGGAAGTATACTTCTGAGGTGCTGCGATCTACGTTTAAAATTTAAAGCTTCGAATTTAGCGTTTATATAAGTATCTTCCATTTGAGTGTACACGGGTAATGATGCAATACTTTCTCAAAGTACACATAAATTACCATTTATGGAAAAATCAAAAACCTATTGGCTATATGCTGTAAATTTTCCACCATTAATGGATACACGTGAAAGAAACGCATGTGTTTTTGAATAAATTTGTTTCTTCACATTTCGTGACCTGTTCGGACATTTTCTCTTCGTTTTAAGGAAGTCAGACGGAAAGTTAAGATCTTATCAGGGTCGAACCTGTTACCCGTGGTACAAACAGCTTTAGATGCATTTGCTTTATGAAAGAATACAAGTAAAATTCATATTAGCATGTCGAGACGCCCAAAACTTCCATGTACAAAATAAGCACATACAAAATGTGTATATTATGACACAGTACACCACAACTGTAAAACACCAGCCATTTAAATGCCTGTAACATGCTTATGTGACTACCTAGTTCCTATAAAAATGCCAGAGAAGAAAAAGGTGAAATAACTCTGGGTTCGTTTTTCAGACTCGGTCCAAATAAAATGAAAGTCATGCTTTCACACGCATTTTATATGAAAACAATTTAAGTGAAGGCTTGAGGAGAAAAAATGAAAGCAATATCATGTACCTTTATTTAGAGTAGAAGTAAATTACCTGCACATAAAGCAGTGTTGAATCGAAAACAAATGCATAACATTGGACTGCTTATTCATTGGGCCCTTATAAAATATTTTTCGTCTATATTTTGCTTGCTTGTTGGTGGAAGGACTACCTACGCTGTTTGTTTTTCTTAATGTGCTGGAATGTATAATCTTGTAACGTTATTTTCTCTAAAATATTCGTTTATAACTTTTCCCATTTGAACGGACCTGTACACGTTTATTCGTTATAAAGCTTGAAATTGTAGTCACGCGCATTATTTCCAACGTCTGTATTTCCATTTACTTACAGTTCAATCGTATCATTACCGATACCAGTATTTGCTGTAAGGAAGTTACTGGGTTGGAGAAAGGTTGGTGTCACGATTGGGAAATTCAGTAATCGAAATATGTTTGAAAACAGCGTTAATACGCTCGAACAACATTATAAAATCATTTGATACATTTGTGAAAGAAAGAATCCCAAAATGTTGAGGGGAAAGGAAAAGGGTTAAGAATCGCAAAAGGCCTTATATCTTTGTTTTTGCAGGTTGCATGCATGCTCATGTGATATTTAAAAAATCTGCAAAGCCACAACCGTGACATAGCTGAAGGTCAGAATAACAGGTCTTTCCTAGGACCTACTCTTTAACAATAAAAATAGGCCTTCACTCTAAAAATGAATAGAGAGACACATTAATGTTTTTTTTCTTGTTGGATCGTATAGGAGCACGCCACCAATGTTTATCCAAATCGACGCAAAAAAGTTTGCTCCTTACCCCTGCTTTTTTGTAATACCAATTGTGTAGAAAATATACAGGGTTCTTACCAGTGGCCGTAAGTCATGGCAACACCAAGTCCGGTCAAAATAGGTATAACCATACGGCCTGTGGAGAGTCCATAGTCGGACAGACAAACTTATAGCTTAGCTACGTAATGATATCCAATCTTCCATGAAAAGCTGAGGTAACGTATTCCATCAGAATGTGACACATGTTTTCGATAGTTCTAAATTGTATAGGTACTTACATATATTGCATACACATATGCCTGATGGCTTACTACTTATTGTAACTACAGTAGTGTAACTTTTGAAGTTGACTTAGTGTTTTCTCCCGATGATAATGCTTAGTAATAATATTAATGACATGTTTCAGGTCCTGCTCCGCTTTATTCAACATCAGGCACTACCATTCAAGCTTTTGTTCTGTATTCTCAAAGTGAACTTCATAATCATATTCATATCGGAAAAACTTGTTTCACGCCACAAAAGAAGAAAAACATTCATGACTTCTGAAACCACTATTTCCAATTGGAATATTTTTGATGCCAGCATATTCTGCAAATGTTACATTTCAATATTACGTATTCAGAAGAGAACTTGCCGGTGCACATTGTTCGAGTGCGTGTGACACTGGTACTCAAGAATTTGCAGGGGATATTTTACTTTACACTTCATATTACGTTTCCTTACAATATGAAGGGTACGCAAAATTGACAACACGAGGCAGTAGGAGGAAAAAGTTGTTTTTATGTAGAAGTCAAAAGTCATCTCTAACAACTGTGCCTTCAAGTTTCCACGAAGTCATACATTTCCACATGTCAATGATATTTTACATTCTGCCGGGTTATGTTGAGTTTTTCTTTTTAAACTAACTTTTCAGCCTACTATTTTTTGAATATATCTGAACAAATATACGTCTTTAATTAAAGTAAGTTATCTTTTTGCAGTTTACGACGTCTTAGGGTTGAATTTCCATTGAAAGAAACCTTATTTTCTTACGCAAAAAACCACAGCAAAAATGCATAGCTTCCAATAACTTGCAACTCCTCATGAAAAAGTGCAATAAACGTCTGGATAAGTGTATCATCAAACTTCAAAGTAATGTTATCGTGCACAAGTTTTCCCATTAGCTAGTTTCAAATTTATTTTTTCATCCTAGAAAAGAACGAACAGGTTCATGGAGTAACACAAACAGCAGGAAAATTGTATACACACATTTATGGATGGCAAGGTAAGCTAAACGTGTTCTACTACCAGCTTAAACCTTTTCCGAGACGGTGTCTCCACTTGCTCGTGTTCCTTTCCAAATGAATCTTTGGAAAACTCACCATACTAGCCCTAGCTTTACACAAATACTTTATCCCGAAAAAACGATCTCGTGAAATTTACCTTGTCTTTTGAAAAATGTACTATTTTACTGGTACCTCCTCGAAAAATACACTAGATTCAAAAAATGATCCCATTTAGAAGCTGAGAGGTAGTAAGATCAAGATCATTATTATTATTATCATAATTATCATACTATCTTGCATAAACTGTTCATCGTATGCTTTCAGAATTCAGGATGGCTAGAGTATCACCATCTCTGCTGACTGTCCGTAGATAGGTACATTGTTTCTCCCTGTGTTTGTTGGCGAGGACCATAAAAAGTTCTATTGCACAGCTTACAGATAATGTACTAACCATCAGCATTGGAACAACAGCATAACAGTCTCCACCGTTAGTTCCGACTTTACAGTGCACATGGTCTTTCATGAATATTAATGCTTACTAAGTACCTTGTTTGCACAATCATGACAGCAGAAAATGGCTGCAACTCTTGCTCTTCTTCTCTTATGACAGCAGCAACAACAACATTAACCGTGTTCTTGTTACCTTTGAAGCATGGCACCACAATATTCATATGGCCGACTTTAGGATTCTCTTGAACTCCAAAGAAGCACATTTGCCTCGAAATGGTACTGTGGCAAAGTGTTTCAATTTTGATTTCTGATGAGGTAAAGTTTCAAGCTTGAGCAAATTCTCTGTGCAGCCAAAAACTTTGTCGAAGTTGCCCAATTGTGGGACCCTTTAAGCTACATGGAATGTAATTTGAAGGTAACACGACCTAGGTAGAGTGCAGTTGCAATCAGCAACATTTCGAACATTGGGAAAGCCTTCGCTGTGTTAATATGTTTGGGATGCAGTTTCTGAGCTACATTGGAAGATTCGATGGTAATGAATAAGCTCAGTTGTATCTCTCATAGGGGCCTCAAAACATGACTCAGGGCATACAGCCCAATAGCAATTAACTATATTCTAAATTTCTTAAAATTGATTCTTACGCTATCAAGTTATTTTTTTATCTTCTGACATCCTTGTAAATACTGCGTGTTGTTAACAGAATGCTTGGATACTCTTTTTAAATCTAAATGCACTTTATACAGCATATGATGTTGCCATGCTTATTACATTCAGTGATGCTAAAATAATTGTACGCAAAACTAAAGCATAGTAAACTACTTAAACCACGTGAAATGTGAAACTTATTTATGAATTGATAATATTGCATGGCTGCCAGTGTTGAGATACTTTTCTCGTACATCCATTGCTAAATTCCTACACGCTTACTCACCTGATCATTTTAACAACCAAAGTTTTCGACATTGAATGTGAAGGAAGGCATATTAAACTCTAAGTCACTTGCGAAAATGATATATTTTCTTAACAATTAGTCCCGTATACTCAAACCGATTCACGTCAAATACTTTTGGCGTATTAAGACCGACTACTAATATCGTGTGCAGTTTCATACCATTATATTAATCCCACACGGTCCTAAGATTTTCGGTAAAATAAAACAAACAATATATTTTTACGATTTTTTTTTTTTTTTTTTTTTGTCAAGAGGATGCAATATGTTAGCTCTCCCTAAAATTCGCCGCCAATGAGGGCCAAAGCATCTGTTGAATTATGCAGTGTAACTAGAAGAATACAGTTTGCAATTTAACATTATAATTTGAACATTTACTGCATACTGCCCTTACCGAATTAATCTTGACATACAGCTAATGCGTAAAGTAAAACAATATGAGCCCCGCATGAACTCATAACAAAGAGAATGGGGAATGAAGGGGGAAGATGAATTCGGCTACAAAGTACACATACATGCGAGTAATTGGACACTCTTTCGTTCATCGCAAGGTCCTTATTTAAAATAAATTAGGCAATGCTGTAATAAAGTGTGTCTGACAGGAAAATGCAAAGCATAATTTAACTGTTCACTGTTCACCTATACACTTTTATCTCAAAATGGCTGTCTCAAAATGGTCGAAGAAAGCTAAGAGGCAGGTAAAGTGCGTCGGTATACGGATTAAGTTTAACGAACATACAAATTATACACAAAAGATACTTGACCTCTTTAGTATCAGACTTTAGTCGAGAAATTGGGTGCATGTTTTGGCATCAATCTATGGAAAACATCTATCACAGATTACTTCTTGTAACCTGTTGAGATTAGAGGATTGCAGCTATTTACCTACAAAATATTATTCACGCTTTATTTTCAAATAGACTTTTCTTTTCAAATAGAATTTCAGTGTAATGGCGAATAATGTGAATATTCTCTAACACTGACTTGGAGTTTAGATGCGAAACTTAAATGGTGCACACTTTCTTCCCAAGAATCGACCAGAGCTGGGATTAAGGGAGTTAGTTTTTGTTTAGTGTCAGCCAATTTTTAAAAGAAGTCTCATAATAAAATCGGCCATCGTTGGTACACTGTTGCAGTTTGCAGTTTTGCTGTGATTGTCATTATCTTCAGACGTTAAGTACATAGTTGGTCCCCTGTTTTTTTCTGCACCGACGACGAAAAACGATGAAGAAATACATGTTAAAGAATAAAGTAGCTAGGGAGAAAACCATAAAGAGCATTTTCATCCAGCGCACATGCAAGTTATAAACTTACGGCGCATATTTACTTCCACCAACATACTCTTCTCTTACGTTTTACCACAAACCTTACTTCACTACTTTGCTTCTCTTGTTTCTACGAATTGTCTGCTTTACCAGGCTGAGCACGTTTAGAACCTCTTTCGTGGCCAGTTTGCTCTTCCGCTTTGGTATATCTTCAACATCCTCCGGTGACTTATGTATGGAAGTGTTTTCATTGGTGTATCAAATATGAAGGTGCATGAGACCAAGAATAATGAAGTCTTCCACAAGTGCAATGTAGACAGTCATCGTTGTGTAACTTTATCATGTACAAAACAAGCCACAATAACAAACGTAACAATGGCATTATAAATGCATAGTGCATTTACGCACGCTTTTATAGCACCTTAACTTTCTTCAAAAGATCACTTGCAAATAGTTTTTACTTCTTGCCGCCGAATCATGAGATCAACACGGAAATTACGTCGCGGGATAAAGAAAATGTAATAAACACAATGTACTTATAGTTTCATGTTAGAGCGAAATTGTACTCGTTTACGGTTTTACGGTGAAAATTTGAACACACGGTTAACCCAATATTTTTCCTATGTTACATAAAGGAACAAAAGAATATATCTTCAATCTTCACAGAGAGCAAAAAACACACTACGCATAGTTTCATATACTAGTGCGGAAAACCAACTTACACTGCTAATTAAATGCTTTGGAAACTCACCTCTATTTGGTTTTCTGAGACGCTTTGATTGGCAATGGTATACACTTCTCCTACTCACTTGCTGACCATTACTTTCTACTTTCTAGGAGACATAATTGATGGCGGTGATAAGCGTGCGTCATAGAAATACAGTAAAAATTAATTCTTGTCGATCTAAAACCCCGCGTCACTGTAAAAGCTGTATTAAAATGCATGCTAATTTTCATCGCTCCTACAAGTGCAAATTAGTTCGACATATCGATTATCCCCACTATTGTTACTGAATTGTGGTCATTACACAAAGAATAAATACACACATTTGAAAATTTGACCTTGAAATAGGCATGAAATAGGCCAGAGGTTTAATTTAAATGGAGTCAGAGTATATTTTTAAACGCTATCACGCTCTGAATTGGTTTGTAGTTGATATCTGTATTGACAATCAGTAATCTATCTGTAGTTAGGTGAAAGATAACTTATGTTTTGCAAACAGGTGATTATGTCAACTAGACAATAAATTTAATTGGGAGTTCCGTGCAAATATTTACCAGAATAGTGGTCATAGAAAAGTTTTCGGCGAAGAATCATTATTTGTTTCTGATATTCATCACGGCTAATAAACTCCATAATTACATTAACACATATTTTCATAATAATTATTTTTACTCTACACTCAAAAATAACTACTAAAATACCTTTATAAAATCGGTGACTGTAAGCATATAGAAGTCATACTTCAAGAAATACGTGCAAACATGGCCAAAGGAACAAATTATTTGTGAAATTCGTTTGTACGAGTTTGGCCGGCAAGTTTGGGAAAAGTTCTTGTTATCGCTTCTCAAGGTAATAATTCATTTGAATTCTACAATAGCACTTCATCTACACTTCATCTACATCTTTTTATGTACAATCTCGTCATTCTATTTATAAATATCCTCAGCTTTCTGTGCAAAGTATTTGCCCATTTCCATCAAATGGTTATTGCTATGAAGGCTGCTGCAACATGCTATATTATGCTTTGTAGAAGAGGAATGATATATAAGCTATGACAATAGACGCGGGAGTGTGTAGATAGTCCATATTCATTATAATTTTACAAGTGTGTACGCTCCGCTGATAATACGTTTTGTTGATGCCTACCGAAATCTCATATTCCACTCCTATTCTATGCTTTGACTTATTCGTTTTATTCCAAAACCTATGCTTAGGGGGCACTTCATTATAGATGTACCCATGTACAGTTTTTCTACGCAATAAACATTCTAAGTTTCTAATGGAGAGATGCGAGAACTGTGTGTCCGAGAGAAAGTGTACTGCTGTAGAGAAAGTGTACTCGTTCCAGACAGTGCCCAAGGGTATCATTCTTGAATTGGACCCTTCGGCTTTCTTTTCTTTACAAGCTTCATTTTACCTGTTTTCACAGAAGCTTACGTTACAAGTATACAATGCACTATGGATGATGCCTATTTGTTATATCAAACCCGCATTGGCCTAACATTTAAATCAGAACTCCGAAGTGCAAACTTGTTTTCTTATGCATAAAGGTATTCGTACTGAGGATATTGGAATAGTGTATGAAAAACGTAACAACCTAATTAAACAAGTTGTTTGTTGAACGAAACTCGAGTAATACACTTGTGAATATGTCAATAGAACTACATATTTATTTATCCTACTCTTTATGCATTTAGTTTATCAAAGTGCCATTTTGGCACATCCTTTGTCAACATGAAACAAGAAAGTTAAGGATGCGTAAGAACTTCTTGGTGAGCGTATTTTGACTATTGAAAACGAGATGTTTTTCAACGATACGTGGTAAATCATATGGAACCTTAATTTCCAACAATACAAAAATTAGAGATTATGTGTATTTTCGGACTGACTCCCCTTTTTCGTGATTTACCCACTCAACTCATTAGAAAATAATCTAGAAGCCCAGACGAACCTTCCCATAATTTTTCAATTGTATTCATCGTGTATAACTTCTGCTTGCAAAACAAGTGTAGTGTATCCAATGCAGTTCTTATCTTTTCAAATTCATCCTCTAATGTACAATGTCTTCCTCAAATATTCAATAGTTAGGTGAATGTGTTAAAAATATCGCTTGCTGTTTCTATCAGTGAGTAACACATTAAAGGCAATGTTAGTCTAGTACATAGAAATGATAACATTTTAGAGACACGATTCGAGCGTCAGAATCCGCAGAATCTTTCTAGCGATTGCAAGAAAACAGAAATACATGTTCGCTTATTCAAATTCACTCAGCGGAACATAAGATAAGTGCCTTCAGCCTGTCACACTTGTCAAGTGCCAAATTTATTATTAGCTATGCTTTCTTAGCCCGTAGTGGACGTGGCAAATTCCCGGCTACATCATTGAATGTTTTCACTAACATGATTCTAATTCACTAGAAATGTGTCCCGGTAGGGTAAATATGAAGCGACCTTCAGTTCAAAGTTATAATAAGATAGTTAGTTTAATTACCGTGAACAAGATAAGAAACTGTACGCAATTTTTTTAAAGGCCCTGCTCAAATAGACGATACCCAAATCTAACAAAACGTCTGCAATAGCGACCATTGAAGCATAAATCAGGAACTACTATACAATAAAGCAAAATAGATAATCTCGATGGCTTCTCGCTCACAAGTTTCATCGCTATTTGTCACTATAGTGTGTTCATGAATTGCATACATTTACAAATTTTGTTAATTTTACTGCATTGTGCATTGCAGAAATGTCCCGTTGTGGCTGTTTTTCATACCTCGTAAACGTCAGCAGAAGTAGTCGCCTTTGCCAATTAGACAGTGCCAACGAAAAATTTGCACGAAAGACATTACTGGCTCAACAATGATACAAAGCATTCCAACGTTTTAGTATTTCACAACAAACTAGTGAATAATAAAAAAGGGAAATATGCTTAGTAGCGTGCACAGTTAAACCAA
Organism: Akabosia matsudoensis; assembly: GCA_019593645.1. NCBI lineage: Eukaryota > Metazoa > Arthropoda > Collembola > Entomobryomorpha > Paronellidae > Akabosia > Akabosia matsudoensis. The sequence continues at coordinate 2,954 of VICI01002072.1, read as the reverse complement.
AAACAACTCTTTTCAGGAACAACAATACATGTACGCATAGGTGAAGATCAAGCAAACTAATTTCAGTTGACAACTTAAGCGTAAATAAAAAGGAGCGAATAATCATGGCTTTACTCGTTGATAGCTTCAGGCGTAAGTTTTAGCTGATGCCATCAAAATTAGACGTAAAATACGGAGTAAATCCCAGTATCGTCATTATGGTGCAACTTCTGTCATCATTGTCCCTGGTTCATCACAAACTACATCTACCTTACTCTCTCACTTCCGCGTTTCGGCGTGCCTATCCCATAACTTCTCCAGCACTTCGTTTTCCTATCCATGTAAAACCTGACAGACCATGAGCATGCCTTTTATGTTTGTATACGTATAGATAGACACGAACACAGCCAAATATCGTGAAAAAGTCTCTACTCATGCTACGTATCTGTAAATTTCTTAAACTTTCTCATCATTCGTGCTAAAAACATTTTCCTTTGTAGTTATCTTGCTGTGACGAGTTTGTATGTGCTGCCCGTGCATTATCTATCGAAGAAGTTGGTGATTTCATTCACGTGTCAAAGGTGAATAGATGTTGGCAAAGGGCTGTTTTTGCTAGGTATGTAAGACGTTGTGTGCATTTCTCCTATTCCGGTAATATCTACTAGACACGCACTTGAAATAGGCTAACGCTAACAACAAGGTTCGTCAAAAAAGAGATAAATATGTACAAGCGATGTGAGTTAATCCCCAAACATTTCATACACGGCATAGTTAGAATTAGAATCTATTCTCATTTCGCGCGTTAAAGACATTCGAAGGGCCTGTAGCATATACAATACTCAGGGGTAAGTGAAAAAACGAGCAAAAAGTGGGCAAATAGTAAATACATAAATAAATAGTTAGTAAGAACGTGCCGAAAAGGAAGGAAAATGCAAGCATGGCAAAGAAACTAAGCTTACACATGAGATCGGACCACTGTGTTGTCTTGCATGATAATGAAGAAATGGAAAATCTTGGCAAGAAATCGAGCAGGAGACATCGATAAGCCAAGAACTTGTGCTTCATATATTTTATACCGCTTTGAATTACTGTCAGACTGGCTGATTGTTATTTTAAACTTAGATTTGAAAATTTAACGCTTGATTTTCCCGTGAGTTTCCAGGGTTTTGGACCTGAATCACACAAATCTTGATGATTTATATTATCAGATTTATATTTTCAATAACTTGTCATCGAGAAATTAGAACCTGTCCACTATAGGTGGTTAGGTTAGCTTAGACAACGAAGGATACACGTTACGCACTAAATTTTAAATGCCCATTTACAAATTTTCTGACATCTTTGGTACCATGGTGCCGAGATTTCGCTTACAGAGACGGGCAAATCAGACAGACGGTTTTCGCTACTTAACAATATCCTACTTACCTTAGGATACTAGCGATGATCACTTCACTTGAACGAGTACTATCCGTTACGTATAAATGGAAAGTGAAAGTCACGTCATCATAATTATCATCATCATCTCTTCCCTATTTCATTTTTCGAGTCAAGGCTATGTCGCAACTGCCATACAATGCAGTAGCATATATTTGTAATGATGCTTACCCTCTGGCAAGCTTAAAAATCTACTGCGCTAATACATGTTTGTATGCTTTAAAGTTGGAGAAAGGACTTCAAGTTCCTATGAGAAAATAGGACACATCGTCAGAATAGAAAACGGTTGATTCAAGTAAAACTAGGGCATTATTTTCATGCATATTATATAAATATTATCGTTTGAGTGATATTTAGGCTACCCGGTTGATTAGGGAACACATGAATAGTCGCTTTACACGGTTCAAGCTAACATTGATGATAGAGATAAACTTTCGTCTATGAAGTCAGCTCATTACTATCTGAATGTGTCCGCTAGACCCTGCTTTTGAGCAGCCAACAATAATAATCACCATCAACTCTTACCTGGCCAACCTCGTTAAGATAAGTAGTAAATTGTTATCTGTTTTACCTTGGATACAAAACTACCTTTAGTGTTAAATGTGAGTCATTATCCATTGTCCTTGTCACTTATTTTTTCTGCAATAAGATATGTTTACAGAAACAAGCTTCCAAAAATTCTCCTTGTTCAGAATTTAAGATGCAAATATAGTGTCAAAAAGCAGAAACCTCCTATTGTGTCGATGAATTCGAATTCCTATTTTCATTTTTTTTCGCAGTTAATTTAGTTTGTCCGGTTTAGTTAGCAAAAAAAATCTTATAGCCCCTGAAAACGCAGAAACTACATTTTTAGTCCGTCCATAAATACAACGTCTTCGCGACCGTAGACCATAGAAAAAGGTATATACAGAAGCCTAAATCCGTCGTTGAAGGTGTCAACATTTAAAAATAATTGTTCAGGGCCTCTTCGAGTATTTTAAAAGGAACTGAACTGACCAAGCAACAACCTTCGTAAACTTTTTTTAGCCAATCAGGGCCCTTTATCACATTTAGTCGTGTTGACACCTTACAACGAAGGTTAAGTCTTCTGTACATACCTTATTCTATGACCGTAGACCTGGTCGTCATAATGTATGTCGTACTATTCAAATGGAGACTATGAATGTAAAGACCATATTAGACCATTGACGGGATATTTTTCATTTCGACAGGTTGGGCAAGGAGGTATCTGGTATAGACCTGAAATTTTTATCAGTTGTAGGTGTCCATAGGTTAAGTAGTTTTCCAAAATTTGAGGTCGAAAAATTTTACCGTTTTCGAAATATTGGCCGATATATAAAAAACTTGTGTTGTGGCTGACGGTCACATGTGTTGAGCTAGAAACTTCAAATTTGGTATTCTGGTGTATCTTTGGACGCTTAAGAAGGGTCAGCTTTGCGTTTTTCGAATTTCGAATTTGTAGGCGCGAAAAGCGATTTTTCCTAAATCGAAATTCGTACAGTGAAATGGCTATCTTAGGGCAATTTGAAAAATCAATTTTC
>VICI01002071.1:0-18401 GCA_019593645.1 Akabosia matsudoensis | reverse complement strand
GCCAAGCTGGTGGTGTGGCAGTGATACCACATGGTGCGGTTTAGCCAGAGGATTCCCTGCTCAGTCGGGGTTTCATTCATTCAACAGCCCGCAAAAGATTAGCTGCAACGAGGTTCCTTGTACTAGTAAGTATTTTTTGAATTGCTACATTATGCGAATACCTACTATGAGTGTGCGAAAAAACCCATATTCAAATCAGAAACCAAAACAAATTGTCGTTAAGATGCCTGTTAACACTTTTCTGCATCAAAGAAATCTCCTGTTAATAGAGCGTCTTTGGTAAAGGCGAAGCCAAATGGACTCTATTGTAATTTTCAAAAAGTTACATGCGTCTTATAATATGCCTAATGGTGTTAGATTCCTTGCCGAGCTAAATTCTCCGCCTGAAACTAACTACGCATCTTTTCATATTACAATCAATGTCAGTATTTTCTCCCGGCAAAGCGCGACATAACGAATACATATAGGCTGCACTCCTCATTGACTGCAATGACATGACATGATAAAGTGCGTATTTAACGAACGACTTTACTTTTGTTGGTACGCCTAATGATCTGGCTAAGCTTAAGTGTATCATATCGATGGCCATAATCTTAATATTTAATATTATCGTGAATAATTATCTTATAAAGTTACATTTTTACGCATACTCCCAGCGATATGATTGAATCATCGTTTTCAATATTCCAGTCATTGTTGCGCTTCCGATATATTTTAGGTACTTCTCCTTAATTGTAGTACATTCAAATATTAAGTACGCGGACTAAAAAACACCACACCACTTATTTAAATTCTATATTAACAAAAACATGAAAAACGTCTCAGGAATTATGGTATAAATTCATTCTATTGGTCCTAAATTCCGCGAGCATCTTCATTGATTACTTTCAACATTTGATTTGTTTACAGTTTATTGATAAATCATTGTGCATTGTGATTTGTTAGCATGAAAAGTAGTAAATATTTCGTAGTAACTTCTGTAAGAAGTTGATATGTAATTGATACAGAACATGCAGCAAGAGCTACAAAATGATTATTAATGTTTTCTATTTAGAGAGGTGTATCAAACTCAAAGAGACTCCCGGAGAGCCTGTCATCTAAGTAAACACTTTTATGATGTAAGCTTTAATATTTTTGTAGGATTGTGTGCGTGCAATTTTGTTTATTATTTATTATCATATGCACACACTACAATTCTTGAAACTTTTTCTAGTTTTACCTCGACAGCCTATGTAGCAGCAAAACACGCAAAACCTATGCGAAAGTGTCAGGCAAGTATTCTTTTGAAAATTTCGTTTGTTTTATCGCTTTACACTCTCGCAGTTTTGTAATTGGGTAATGTACAATACGATGATCCGTCGCATTTTAAACATGTTTATGCTTCGCGATTTAAAGAAAAATTATAGACAGAAAATTGAAATAGATTCCTTTTTTGCACACTAAACTCAAAGCTCATGGTGTTTTAGGCGCAGGTTAGAATGCAAGAAAGAATGTTTGGTGAACGAGGAAGCTGAAGCTGAAAGTATCACATTTTTACGATTTTGCTGCTGCTCATGTAAAGAGAAAATGATTGAGACAAAAATTCTTTGTAGTTTAAGTCATCCTCTTTGACGAACATTCTAAAAACATCGTTTGCACCATGCAGCACCTATCATTTTGATAAAAAAACGATGTCATGTCAGTTATTCAACATTTTTTTTGTTAGTCCTCTTTCAACTGAACATGCTCGTTGGAGGTTTTAAAGAGTCGAAATAAAAACACTTCAGGCTGGGGTCTTTGATGTTTTTAACAAAGTTGTGATGATGAGTATATTGGTTTTCATGAATTCGATGTAGGCCAGAAAAATGGAATTTTTCGTGGATGCAGTCATGAGGATGGTCCTTCAACAATATTAGCCCGTTTAAGGTTTGGATACTTGTATAGGACACCACACGCGTGTGTATGCTTTGCACTTAAAATGTTCCAGTCAGTGTGATATCCGTATAAAAATCAATGCAAACTTAAACAAATTCTTTCCTAAAAGCTTCCTTTTTATTCTGTATTCATTATTCTTACAACAGTATCACGGTTCACAATTATCCGTATTTTGAAGTATTCCGGATTATTGTGGAGTATGATTTACAAACGCGCAGCTCCGAATTCCACAACTCCAGTAATGCATATTTTTCTTTTTGTATCTATTAAAGTAGTATGGCGGAAACGGGTGCATATCTTGGAACTATAAACTATCCCTGGATTCATTAGGATTCTTTCGTGTTTACATCTTTATGTACAAGAACATTTGCAAGTAAAACTTTGAAAAAACTCACAGGTAGTCATCCCGTAATGTAATTAGCTTACATTTTACATTTTACGCTACCATCTCTGCATATTATTTGCTAGCCACCCAAAAAAACGAAGTGCATATAATCATCCTATTATTTCGTACGTGTACTCTTACTCTTTTACTTGTAATTATAAATTTACAATGTATTGCGTACTTTTCTCTTGTTATAAACATTTTTACTAACTCAGAATTGATTGCTCCAAACGAAGGATGAATACATTTTTACAGTCTATGTATATTCATAGTATGTACTTTATCCACTGATTTCAGTTGATTTTTTAGACAGAAAAGAAATGTAAAAACGAGCCTCTGCTAGACAACTCAAGCTTTAAACAGAGGTGAAACTTAAAATACCTTCTTTGAGAAATACCAGCACCTTTTCAAGTTGAGGAATGATACAAATAACAGTTTTAATATCTGGGAGAAAATGGTAAAAAATCTCGGCTACACAGGTAAGAAAACCGATAACAAAACAACATGAAAATAACAACAGTTAACAACAAAGTTCAAGACGTGACTATGAGTCTAAAGTAAAATTAGCTACCAAATACACTGAAAAGTCATATAAACCACTAGCGCCCATCCTACCTCCACTAAATAACCAACCGTTTACAAACTAGCAAGAAGTTGATTGAATCGTCTAGCATCCAGTGCTGACCAGAAACACTTGACTCATCATTGTCTAACAGTAAATTGTAACTATTGAAAAGTAAATGTATATTATTCTATCACTGATCACAATTGCATTCCCTTAATAGCTATTAAGGTACTTGTCCATCTTGCATGACACACTCGGTAAACCTAAATCCTACCAAAGATTTTAGTTTCCTTACATCGTGTAAACTCCTAAGTTTTGTGTAATACTTTGTAATAGTGCGTTACATAGAAAAGAAATGCCATCGTTGTTCGAAATACTATTCCTGTCCATTTTTGTCACTTTCTTAGGCTAATGATACGTGCACGAAGAAGTCCTTTGAGACTTCTGAAATAAAAACTTCGTCGAGGACATGGTAGTTTTAGTACGAACTAAACAGTGTGTTGTGTATACGGTTTTAAAATGTTAGTTAATTCCTCGTTATGTCCTTTCATTCTTAGAAACGGGTTTTGAATGACTCTTTTTACGATTATCATTGGCTACAATATAAAAAACGTCATCCTTGCTTTGTTATCAATCAGTCATATGCTTTGTTAAGTGCACATAAGCCTAGTATAAAACTGCTTGTTCATGGAATAATTATATTGGTGAAATGAAAATACATACGTTTACAAATAACGTAAGAATGGCTACAATACGACCATCTTAAAATTGATACTTACATTGTAACGATTACAACAGTTGTACAATTACATGATTTTTGTATTACGGACTAAGTCCTCCTCATAACGGGGAAGTCTTGGTTTTGAATAGATTTTTAAAGAATCAGAGATGGAAAGTTGATATTAAATCGTACGTACTTTTTGTCGTGACTTGATTATCGTTTCTTTATCAAATTATTGACTATGAATATAGAAGTTTTGATATTTATTTTTACCAATGTTTCCAACAATGATTTTTGCGACTTAAAGTTAAGATAACGATCTACATTTAGTGGATTAAGGCTTCAGTCGTCGAAAACCGGCTCCCTCTGATCCGAGCCGTAGCTCTTCATACAACGTTGGAGGAACTTCAGTCTCTGGGCGAGGAGTGTGGAGGGTTTCAGTATGCCAGCCGTTAGCAATCACGCCATTGCTAACGCTCGGCACTGTGCCATTCCCGTTCATTGGAATGTCGCCGTTGGTAGTAGTCGATGTATGAGTACTACTGACATCAGGGTTTGTCTCCCTGATGTAGGATGGATTTTCAAATGCAATGGCACCTGGAGGTTTGGTCCCGAACTGACGCTTGCGAATGAACCAAACTCCTCCGACAGTAGCTCCAACCAAGAGGAATACGAGGAAAGCTATTCCGATTCCCATACCTGCGTGAGATCCTTCGGCTTTAGTAATGTTGGAACGATATTGGGGCAAAATGGAACAAAATGAAAGCAAACCAAAAAATAAAAATAAAAATTATAACAAACAAAAATCGAATTTTAAAAAAGCGATAAAAATCAAAGCGAAAATATTGGACGAAAAATATGAGGGGAATTGAATGGACAAGTGTTTTTAGCTACCTGTACTAGCTGATGATATGAGGTTGTCTTCAGTAATAAATANAAAATCAAAGCGAAAATATTGGACGAAAAAAATGAGGGGAATTGAATGGACAAGTGTTTTTAGCTACCTGTACTAGCTGATGATATGAGGTTGTCTTCAGTAATAAATACAGTTGGTGGAGTAAGTGTGGATGTGCCGTGGGAATTTCCTGCCTTCACGACAGCTTCATATTTGACACCTGGCTTGAGGTTAGTAATTTTAACACTAGTAGCTTGGGTATCCATACGTTGAGACAGCTTTTGTCCAACAGGTCTCCAGAACACCCTTGATACATTCAATTACAAATTAATTGAAGGTAGATTTGCAAAGTAACACGTTAAAGATGTACTACTCTGTAATGCCAATACCTGTACGACGAAGCAGTATGTGGGTTGATTATTGGTGGATCCCATGAAAGCAAAATTTCAGTATCCGATAAGATTTGCACTCTTAAACGCTGTGGGGGTCCAGGCAGTTTATCTAACGGGAGCAATTTATTCCATTTAAAATGAGGGAGGATGCGATTTCATTCAAACTCAAATATATATCGAATGATAATGAAGACATTTCTGTTCCATTTTGCACATTACCTCTATTTTCTTTAAAGCAATTGAAAATGACTTTAGAATTTTGGAGCACGCATAGTTCAGAGTTTAGGGAGACGGGCTCTCCTCTGCACCAGTCCAAGCATCTTCGGGGAACACCCCAACTTGAGCAACAAGCTCGGTGATCACGTCCATCTGTTACATTCATTTTTCAATGATGACAATCTCATAACTCAAACAACGCAAAATGTACTTCATGTCCATGTAATTTGGTTCGTACCTGAGGAGCATTTCATGAGCTTGTCAAAATCCGGCAGGCACTGTGGTTTATCAATGACAGACTCAATATCCAAGTAAAACGAACATGCATCAATGCAACCTGGACTGACTTTCTCCCGGATACAACATTCGGTAATGTTACCACTCATGTTCTAAAAGGATTGAGATTGAGCAAGCAATTTAAAACAATTTCCGATTATAGGCACATATATCAATTTGTTTGGAGGAAATTTCTGAAAAGGCTTGAGGGAACCTACGTGAATGTCTCTGGTTTGGAGAGAAAACGATTTGACCGCTTCGCCAATAGCGTTTTCAGCATGACAAGAATAATTACCGACGTCGTCGCTGGAAACCTTCTGTATTCTTAGTATGTACCGGTATCTGCTAGATTGCTGCTTGGATGAAAGGCACGTGGGGAAAATAATAAAGATATTGTCATTACACCAATTTCCTATAATAGCATTAAGTGGTCCCTGAACCACAACTATGTTAGATCTATGACTAGTCATTATAAAGGGGCAGCCTGTTCCTTCTGCACAGGTATTCAAATTATTGTTTTATTTTTACCTCCAAGGACGTCACAGCATCATCATGCTCAATTCGATAATTTCCTCCGTTCACAATAGGAATTCTGTCTTGGGTACGGGCGTTCTGGGAGTTTTTCCAAAACATCACTTTCGGCTCTGGATGTGCCGTTACAACACACTCAATACTTGCAGAGTCTCCCTCCGATGCGAAATTAATTTCAGATCCGGCCACGCTTGGAGCATCTGTGAGTCATTAAATAACGCATTTATTAGAATTAGAACAAATGAGCTTTCCAGGATCTTTTCATCAAGACATGCCATCAAGGCATTTTACACAAAAGAGGCCTTCAGCGATGGAACAAGGTCTATACTGAAACTGGAAACACGTAGCTGCACTCTACCCATTTTTTGTCTCATCTTTTCTCTCTATTCATCTTAACAAGAGCCCGTTTCCGCAAGACGGGCACACTCGCAGAAAACCCCTATTCAGCTTTTCCCTTTACTTTCCCTTCTCAACATTTCACTTGGCTTAATGGCATTTTCATGCAAATAGACACAGTGAAAGGTAAAGTAAAAGTAAATTATTTCAAACAACTCATTTTATATTATACTGACAACTACATAATAGCTGTATACATATTGCACGTATATTTATGCAGCAAAGACTCATCTCGTATATCATTTTCATTGCAGCATACCCCATCACTAATTTTCCACTCCTCCTTTTCTGCTTGCGACAAAAGCTCAAGTGCAAGTAGGTAGTTTTTAAAATGTAATTTCCTCTGGTTTACAATCTAATCTAAAGCATTTCTAGCTGGGTTAAGATCATTACTGGGTGACTTACGAGATACTTGAATTCTCCTTGCAGACTGCATAGGTGTGCCGTATCCATTGTCGGCGTAGCAAGAGACAATGTCCATTTCCCTTGTAATGTTCTCTACCACTTGTGTCAAATGTCGGTTTTTCTGTTGCTTTATTAGCTTTCCATTAATGTAGAGTGAAATGGTTGGGGTTGGGTCTCCAAGTGCAACACACACCACGGTCATGGTGCGTCCTTCGACTAGCAAGTTCATCGGTTGGATTCTTGGTGGCTGGAAAGACAAGGAAGGAAATCATCATGGAACATTAAACTTCATTTGTTTTCATTAACGTGAAGTCATGAGCGTAGATCACAAGGCGACACGGCCAACGATCTCATCATTAGAGCAAGTCATGCTGATGCTGGTTCTTTATTTGTGCGTGCTGATTATGTACTCATTTAAAAATTCTACAAATGTAATGAAATGCAGGCTAAAACCAGCAGCATGCTGAAAAGTGCTCACCCGGTCGTAAAGAGAAAGAAAGAAGATAAATGATTATACCTCTACAAATGGGGAATGTGCTGGATCAGTCCATGCAATAAGAGTCTCAGAAGCTTCAGACTCGCCCTTATCATTTGCAGCTGTTACATAGACAATGTACTGGGAGTTGGGACGGAGACTGTCAAGAGTCACTGAATTGACTAGAGACTCGTTCTTTGTGTAGTTTTGCTCTTTGACTCCCTTCGAGTAAACCCTGAGTTTGATGAAAAGAGAATTTTTAGCGAGCTGAATAACAGTATGCAAATACATAATTGAAAAAAAAGTTGTATTGTAATACTTGTAAGTGATTTTGTCACTGGGATGTGCGAAAAGCGGTGGTTGCCAGACTATTTGAACCCATGTAGCGCTATGACCAGCGACGACAAGGCTATGTGGCGGAGTAAGAACGCCAGTGATTTTTGTACCATTGTATGCTAGAAAACAAAGATAAAACAGAATCTGTCAATATCTCAACGAACATATGAATTTGGTCTATAGATTCTCACATTCGTTTGTAACATTGATTAGAATCACTGAGGATGGAATCGAGGATCCGTGTAAGTTTTGCGCAACAACGAAAAATCGGTAGATTTGTCCCTTGGTTAGTCCTTGAATTTCAATAGACGTATCGGTTGTGTTGAGCTAAAAATTTGAAGTAAAAAAAATATTATTACCGATTCATCATAAATGCGCTAAAAATGGGCAATCGGGCTAAAATATATCTCGTATGACAATCATCTCGAATGAACTTTATCACTAACCGACTTCACATCTGGAGCTTTGTCAACAGAGGTCGTTGAGGATGGAGGAGTTCTCGGCTGATAAAAGACTTGGTAACTGGTAACGTTATAGTTTGTAGGAGCCAGCCATGCCAAACCCACACTAGAATCTGTTACTAAATTTGAGTGGAATTCTTCCACCGGTCCAGGAATTATTTCGGTGCCTGGAAAAATGGAAAAGTGTGTTAAACACTGTTTCATTTACTGAATATTTAAAACAATTATCAGTAAAATAATAATTTTATATGCTTTCCTGCGTATGGCATATTCGAACGATCTCTTGTAATATTCTAAAATTCATTTCTGTTTCCCTGATTTTGGCTGCGGGGCAAATATGCTCACAATAGCAGGAACTTAAAATAAGTCAATTCATCACGAAACAATAGGGTCACATATACCTTCTTCAAAGCATTGAACAATGTTTCCAATGTTACGGAAGGCAGTTCTCCGCCATGGACAGCAAACTGTCTGGAACACGTGCACTACATATGTCCAAACAAGTATCGGAAACGCCACGTCGAGTACAACAGGCAGAATGATCTCGTCCTCCGGCAGCGCAACGAAGTAGATTATGGAACTCGGATGCACATGCAAAGGCCAATGCTCGGATGTCACTCATGGATGCATCGTAGCTACACAACGGTAGACAAGTAGGGTTCATCCCGACCTGTTCGGTAAGTAGATAAAAAAAGTAATTTAATTTCCTTCCACTCAAAAAGTTATGCTTTTTAATATTTATGCGAGGTAATGTTACATGCATGAAGAACCTGTTACAGAATTACCTCAAATAATTTCTTGGAACAAGGCATGTATGGAACATACATTCATAAGCTTTACTAATTTGATCAGTTGTAGAAATCTCTGAAGGAACATGCAATACTACATTCCTGAATACACCATAAAATAGAACCCCTGAAAGCCTGTTATACTGATTTGAGGAAACATGGATCGTAATTGGGAAAACTATTTTTTCGAATTCCCGGATCACTTTCCAATTTGGAAATTTATATGATGCAGAGGAAATGAATGCATGAATTATTCCAAATCTGATTATACATTAGTTGGCATGCGTTATGTAAGTTTACGAAACTTGTAAGTGATTTACCTGCTGAAACGGTTATGTTACGGTATTTATTTGCATTTCAAACTGGCGTGTTTTATGACTGCTTGTTATGCTGTATGAGTGTTTTCCTCGTAAAACCCTTCTCCATTTCGCTCTGATTATTGAGCCTGCCAACTAAGTTGGAATGTAAAACTCAGATGACATTTTACTGCAGAGCGTATTGAAGCATCACAAAAAACAGTCTAGTTTACTGACTCAGCTATTTCCCTTATCAGAGAACATTATCGATGCAATATGAAGGGAAAAATGAAATTGTCTCCAGTTTTGGTCGTCGCGTGAAACTTATGTGCGTAGACAAACCTGTCATTGCAGCCTACAAACGCAAACAGATAGACGTTTAGTAGTCGTACTGGGTTTGAGTAGGGAATCTAAGGAAATGGCATTCAATTTTTGCCGGAAGAGCTGGAAATAGACAAGCCAAAGTCGCGTAGAAGAAGCAAAAGCCTATTTTTCTTCTCGGAGTATTTCTTTTTCCTTATGCAAAAATATTCAATCAATAGGAACATCAGGAATAATACAAAAGCAAAGAATGGAGAGCCATCCAGTTTTAACTCAGAAAACAGCACGGTGAAAAATGCAGATGATATGTTCGTGTCGCTTGTCATTTTTTTCGAACTACTACTGCGAAGTCTCATGGCATCAGAATGTGCCGTCTTTAAAACTCCCTCCTACATTTCACAATGTCTAAAGTAATAGGCCTTCCCTTCTTTCTAGCCTAAATATTCTATGGAGGTTTCGATACGAGAAAAAAAGTAACAAGAGAAAGTGACTATTTTTCTTACAGCAACACAGCACGCTGTCTCGTTATAATTGTCAACCGCTGCTTCCAATTGTGACGTCTCAAGGGATACGCTCGCCGTCCGGAAAACAACTCTTTGAGATGGCTGACTCACGCCGTGTTCGTTTACAGCTTCGACGTACACCTGAAAGGAAAAAAGATAATGGTAGTTTAAGGGATTCTTTGCATGAAGTTTAGCATGAAAATGCATGCCCTAGTCTAATGCCTGCACAGTTTGCACATGCTAAAGCGATTGTGTAGAAATTAAAGGCATTTTTGCCTCCTAAATTATCACTATTCACTCATCTTGAAAGAGAAAGTCTGCCAAGTAGGTCTATGCTAGAAAACATCAAGTTATACGATATTGCCCATTACACTCTTGATGCAAACATGATGATATTTCTTTCCATGTCATTCTGATTTCTTAACTTTCTGTCTTTGTCAACTTTCTCTTGAGAAAAACACAATTCTATGGTATGTAATTTTTTACCCTGAAGAAACACCAAAAATCTAGAATATACGGACGGACAAAGATTTTTTAAAATATTAATAATAGAAATGTGGCATAAGCTAGTGTTTCATTTCGAAAATATGAATATTTAGAAAAGCGGAGAAGGATAAAAATGAAACTTAATGCTTCTCCTGGGAATTAAATGTGAATTTTCTTGAAAAAATATGAAAAATTGTGTCGTTTTTCTTTCTCCTTTTGCAAACGTGTTGTTTCTTCTCGACTTCAAGTCTCGCATGCGTTTGAACTAAATCATTCTGAATTTGTGTGCATTTTCCTTACGTCAAAGCGTGTTTTCTCAAAATATTAGAGCATTTCCAATGAATTTAAATAGTTGTTACTTTTACTCATAAAATGAAGGTATGTATGTCGATGGTGGTCATGAAGAAATGGTTCACGAATAGGAAATATTGCTTGACAAAACTTTTATGGTTTAAAGTGCCAGAAGCTTGAAGGGGAAAAAGGTTGTGTTTCACATTCACTGGCTTCTTCTCCGCAGTTGTTTTTATTCTGAATGCTATAACGGAAATTTTTATTGTCAAACAAAGAACGGACAATGATGCAGATAACATTTAAAAAATCCTTTTCGTGTGTCGACCTCCTGCTGTTACCGTGCATTTTTCTCATGTCGAATCACAAAAGTAGCATAAGGCCGTACAACGCTTGACACATAAATTTAATATTCAAAGGTATTTTGACTAAGATATGATGCCAAGTCAGAGCCAGGATATTTTCTCCTGGAAAAGACTCGGCTGTACCTGAGATATTTGCCAAATGGCAAGAGCGGTTTTCGAAAAGAATTATTGGCTAGAAATAGCAATGACCGTCAGTATGCCAGAATCATAAGTAATATTTCATACATGGTGGCATGCACCGATTTTATCTGGCTATGGCATTCAAAATAGAATGGCTGACATCATTCAGGGTGACGTGCAAAACACAAAAACGGTTTTGTCACCATTTTGCTGATACATGCAGTATTGCTCACTTAAAAAATAAAGGTTTTTTGGTAAGATCAATTCATTAAAATTAAAATTTTACCTCGTACTCCGCATTAGAATACAAATTCTCGAGAATGTAAGGCGGGTGGATGGCTTCCACTTGGTGGTACATTTTCTCGTAGGTGGAAAGTGGTCGATAGTTTACAAGGTAGTTGGTAACGGTTTTGTTCAATTTGGCTGGAGCAGACCAGTGGACGATTGCGAAGTCGCTTTCCACATTCGACACGCGGAGTTGACGAGGAGCGGATGGTAGCACGCCATAACCTTCCATCAAACAGTTGGAGTACTCGCCCATGTAGCGTAAACATCTGAAGATATTTTAACAAAAGAGTGTAATATTAATAAGAGGAAAAATATTAACAATTATAAAACATTTCAATAGCAGACTATTACGATCAATCAATGTAGGTATGTGTCTCCGTGCGAGCACCTTCCAATACTTCTTGGACAACAATGCCTTTTTTCTTCTTAGCGAAATTAATTTTTTACAATACAATTTCATTAGATTTGTGGTGTTGTGCAATGAATTCATTCTGCACGAAGTAATAGGAAAATTAATAAACTGGCATGTGTTCTTTGTATTGTTATGTTCTTCTGTCTACAAAATCGCTTGACTCTCTGGATTATCAGAATAGAAGAGATTGGAAATTTATCTCACGGATAATCGTTGATAAAGCTCTTGACGTGATATTTATTTATGGCTTCTGATTAATCTATGAGTAAGTAAATTCCATTTGAATTCCAAATTAAAGATTATGTCAAATGATCTGGACAAACAGGCTGCAAGTTTCGCATTCCCGCTTTCTACATAAAATGAAGATGTACATATTTTTAGGCTTTACCGCGTGTTGACTTCTTTACTATCATCGCATCTAAGCTAAACAGCTCACTGTTCTTTTTCCAAATTAAAATGTAATAGTAATATCGCTTTTGTACTACCTTCAAAGTTATTGAGCCTACAGGAAGCCAACTTTTTCTGAACAAGTAAATCATGGGCAGAAAGAAAGACATGAAAAACTGCTCAGGATAAAACGAGAAAGGAGAAGAGAAAGCTGATGGATGCTCTGCATTTTTCAAGAGTCTGTTGCACTACAGCTCGTCCAAGGAAATTCATGCAGTGTCAGTTAGGAAGGGAGGATTATCATGATACATGCGTCGTTCTTTACCGTCACCAACTTTCTCTTTTTGACAAAATGAAAAATATGCACCGTGAGGGTATTAAATTTTAATATCACAGCGTTTATTTTTATAATAACTTCGGGAGGAGTATCCCTCAAGGCCAAGATACTCATTCCTTGGAACAGCAACTGGTTAAACCAGGAAAAAAATGACGACGTATGATAGTCTATTTTTAATGCCCAGCCGTTTCAATTCAAATAAAAAGATTCGCACACTCACGTGCACGTTCCTAAATTACAACGTACTAGGAGCTTGAACCGACTCTAAAATCATTCCCGTTGCTTACATTTTTAAGGCATCGTAGGATTACGTAATTTCCCATTGAATACTATTTCTAACGTATAAACTATAAAGAAAATGTTTAAAAAATTGCCCCTTGTCCTGCCAATGCACCAGTTTTTTAGTCATCGTTCTCTCAACGTATAAGACGTCGCCTCTCATCGAAACTAAATGTCATCAATACATTTGTAGGCATGCTTTTATTAATTTACTACAAAATGGACATTACTGTCACAGTATTTTGTGTTGACGGTTTCATGTCAAACGCGTGTTAAGCTCTTTCTTGGGCGACGTTTTATCAGCTACATCAATACATCATATGCGGTATGAGCGAGCCATAGACAATGGTTGTTGGTTACACATGAAAAACAGCTTTAGACACCCGCATGCACAAAGCAGTTTCATTCCATTTTACGTAAAAACGTTCCCTTCTAAAATACAATACAAAAGAGATACGAAATGGTATACTCACTTGAAGTAATGGAAGTCCAATTTGGTGATATTACCAGCACAAAGGTCATAGCAAGGTGCGGGTATCCCACGTGCACGACAACATGGACTATGATCTTTTCCATCCGCAAGACAACTGAACACTTCTGGCGTCCATGGAGCACAAATCATCAGATCTGGAATTTCCACCTCAGTCGCCAATTTAGGATCGCATAATTTAGAAACACACCTGCAACAGAGCAAACAAATCATAAATATAACGCTAACACATAGACATAAAAACGTCTCTTGTTTCAGGGTACACTTGAGTACGCTGCATATCTATACCGTTTTCTTATAATAGCTTTCACCATCACCATTCCACATTCAGTTTATCTCAAACGAATAATATTTTTTGAGGACGGTGAGCAGCTATTCCATACGCTGCTTATAGTCCTCACATAGTTGACCGACTACTATTGTTACTGTTTAGTACTTGTATCGTGTGATCAGAAATCGACGACGCATTCAAATAGTAGGTATACCTGAATGAGACCACTACCTTTGCCTGTCAATTACTACCCACATAAAATTCTATTAAAATACTGACTAAATTTACTTCTCTCGAAACTAATCGACAAGCAATTCCTTGGAACACATAAAGAAATCGTACATATTCTTCTGCCTGCACTTCTTCCCGTAAAAGTGAACAAAATAAACGAGTGATATATGGATGCACATGCCCTAAATAATCATATCGGTCCCTCTTTCTCCTTCTCCCATATCTATCCGTGCTCCCAAAGGAGCATCGTTGTGTCATTTCCCCTTGTTTTTCATTTGCCCTCCCGGAATGGTGTAAAAAGGAACATAGGAATTGTGTATTGTTGATAACACTGTTCGTGTGCATTATATATAGACACTCGGCAACCCCCAGTAGCAAGCTAACGAGGTTTTTGTTGACATAAATTGCTTTTACTCCCATCCCGAAAATGTTGTGTCAAAACTTGATCTGAATTTTAATTGTGAATTTCTCATAAAATGATTGAGGAACAGTAGCCTGAACCAGTGAGGTCTTTCTTCTATGGCCTGAACATTACAAATGATTTTGGGAATTCGAAAAGAGGAGCAGGCGTGTACACAAGATACTAAACGCTGTACTGTAAAAAAAACTCTCTATTAGTTGTAGGAACTAACATCAATGAAATATTACGTGTGAATAAAGAAGGTATCAGTAAAACACTTCTCCTAGTGTTGACTGCAGAAACCATATATATGTATAGCTTTTTTTATACCAGGAAATAGCGGATATCAATGTTGAAAATATAGTTCTTAAAACGCAGTTGACACGTTCAAGGACAAACTGGAAAGTATTTATAGGGCAGTTTCAAGACCCATGATCAGCAAGTTTTATATTGTACAAACACTTTATTTTTTTGTCCATTTCCTGTTTTGTATTGCACAAGCTATTCCATTATTTTGAGAAATGTATTTTTACTTCCGTTCTAAACCCTTTTCCACTATGGTATAGTATAGGAAGTCTACGAATGTAAGTATTTGTTTATAACAGTTTCTATATTAAAAAGAACTAGAAAAAAAAACATCTGCGCCAGTCGTTAGTCTAGTGGACAAACACATAAAACAGAGATAATTCGTAAGGACAAGAAACCGGAAAGAACATAGCTCTTTATTGCTGTTAGAAATATATAACTTACGATTCAGTATTGACACCCTTGCTAATACAACATGATTTAATATCCGGGATTTTGGGAGCCTCTTTAGGCTCTGGGCGAACAACTCCTGGAGCAAGAGTCAAGGTTCTCACACGGTTGGAGGGTAACGAGCGCCCGTGGATATTAAAGGCTGTCACTGCGATCTCATACATTGTAAACGGCTGGAGCTGATCAAGAAGTACATTTGTTAAACCCCCGGGAACCTAGATAACATCAAGTAAAAGCAAACAAAGTTAAATTCATATTACAGTATAAAGTTGCTGCTTATGCATGTAAATCTACACATGGACATGAACTATCGTTGTTAGTTGTTGTTTCTTGATTCGTGATCATACGTTCTAATGATTGAATAACCATGAATATTCCAAGCGGTAAGTTTAATCAAGAGATAACATCAAATTATGTTTGGCAACCGTCTATATACCATAGTCATGTTAAATAAAAGTGTACAAGATTAGGCATCCTAATTGCATCATGTCACGTCACATCTGTTTGTACATATTAACATTAAGAGTGATCGGGAAAGTCTGCTTAGTGCCTTTTAACAAGTACATGTACCTACATATATATCAAGGTGTCACTAATATGACATAGGCATAAGATGTAGTATAGGTCCGATTTTTAGTTAACGACTTTTACTAAAGATGTGCAACCAAGTTCGACAAGAGAAGATAAATCTGAATGCACGAGAGACAAGGGGAGTAGCAGCTTTAAGTCTTTAAGCCTTGTCAATCCCATCCAACTTCATCGAAAACACGACGGCCTAAAAAGAAGCAGCAGAGAAAATTTTGCTACTGAATAGAAATCACTTGCAATTTTCCAAAACCGAACTCATGAAGTATGTCTACCTAACACAATTGCAGCTTGCTCCAAGCAGTTATAAAAACCGGCAGTCTCTGAAAAGTCAGGAATTCAATCATCAATACGAAAAGGGTTTCAGAACATGTAGTGCATTTTATATTACGAATGGGAATAGATGATAGAGTAGATAGTTGTGATGAGCCGAGTAGTTTAAAGAATTGCTACCCTGCCTGCTACACTTATCTATGCGTTTTCCTTGAACTTCAAGAAAAAAATCCTCTGTACAAAAAAAACATGCGTTTTTCTACATTTTTTGCCTCTGCTGTGAATCTCAAGTACATTTAACAGGAACGGTGAAAGTCTCAAGTGAAAAATTACTTGAAAACTTACTGGCAAGACACCAAAAATACGTTCCGGCAAAAATTGATTGCACCAGGCCGACAAGGTTGCAATATTCTTGAGAAAATGAAAGGGAGAGGATATCTTTCTACTTTTTCAGCATTTTGAACTTTAAAGAATTCGGCTTTAAAAACTGAGCACTTTATTTATTCAGGCAAAATAGGAGACAGTGTTTACTTTTCCGGGTGAATATACACATTATCAAGAAAAAACAATGTTTCCCTTTATTTTTCCTGATAGCATGCATTTTTCATTGTATTGTCTCTTTTCCTGTGTTTCTGTTTCTACCAAGCGTAGAAAGGTAAACAAAGATGGAGAATGGTTGCTGCACTTGGTATTCAAAGGAAATCGTTAAACCGCATTCAAAAACAAGTTCTGTTTTTGGAGTTTCCCTTCGCCTCCGTAACCACTTTTCCTACACTTCGCTTTCACTTTTCAACATTATCAGTAAAAGTAATGCATTCTACATAGTATTCGTAGTGATGTTCCTGCTGTACCTAATGCTCAACCTGTTCCTAGAAAATGGCATCCCTCTCTTTTGTCGGTTTTAATGATTATGATGCACTCCCAAAAATGTTGTGAAATTATTATTATGATTTCCACGATATGTCCGATCATAAATATACCTCATACCTTTTTGTGTTCTATACTGTAATAGGCCTACATAAAGACTGCATTTTATTCGTTTCCTCTTTGCTCACAACGACTATTACACCTCGGTTAGTACTTACTACACTTTTTGAGATAAAGTGAATCTACCTACATATAACACTCATTCCATTCATTTTTAGCGACACGATTCCACACTTTCACTCGGGCTAAGCAGAAAGGTTCTCCGATGATTATAGGACGTTTTCTAAAAAAACTCCTTTTCTCTTCAATGCAGCTGAGGCTTTTTTATAATCATCAAAACCATCAGTGTCGTCATCATTTCTGGTAAAAAGAAAACTTGCCATGTTTCTGGCCTTGTTCAATGTTTTCCTTACAAAGAGCATGTGTTCGCTGAAAATTGCTCTTGCTAGTTATTTAGTGCGAACATGTAGGTTTGCAGATGTTAAAATTGTCATTAACTTTTTCTCACATCAGTAGTTATTTCCATTTCTTAAGTAAAGAAGCCAAAACCAAGTAGGCTCTAATGATGACGACTAGATAGAGTGGGCATTGGAGCAAGATTACTTTTACTACATACCAGCCTTAATGGAGAAACGAACATGTTGTAAATCCAAGGATGAATCAAATACTTCTTCTAAACGAAGTAGGCTAATATCGCAATTACCCCATCTTCGATTGTATGCTTCACTTAAGTTTCTTGATGGAAACGTAGTTGATTACCAAAGAAATTTTGATTTGACGCTTGAGATTGTCATTCTAATTGGCTAGGGACAAAATGATGTAAAGTTTGAGTTTCTTATGTATAGCATAATAGTGTATGTTTGCTTTTTATTTTCTGTATAGCCTTATTTATCACCAGATATGCATCATTATGTCCTGAACTTATTTCTACATCCCCATTCTAGTGAACACAGGTAGGAGCCGGTAATGCTAACTTGGCTAACTTGGATAATGACATAATAAGCTAATTGACGGTTCATGCAAATATGACGACGAATAGAGGAATACAACCCTTTCTCGTAAAATGAAATGCAAATCGCCGGTTGGGAATATTTGAATGAAATGTATAAAAAATGAAATGAAATGTATAGTAGGTATGTTGGTATGTGTGTATTTCCTTATTGATACATGAAGGTTATTTTAGTTTCATGACATAAAAAACGCTCATGCACGATTCTCAAAAGTAGCGAAAGGCGTTTCTGCAAGATACGCTAAAACATGATCAGTAAGATTCGCTAAAACACGATCAGCAAGATACGCTAAAACACGATCAGCAAGATACGCTAAAACACGATCAGCAATATACGCTAAAACACGATCAGCAAGATACGCTAAAACAAGATCTGCAAGATACGCTAAAACACGATCTGTAAAGTACGTTAAACATGGTCTGCAAGACACGCTAAACACGATCTGCAAGATTCGCTAAAAACACGATCTGCAAGATACGCTGAACACGATCTGCAAGATTCGCTAAACACGATCTGCAAGATTCGCTAAACACGATCTGCAAGATACGCTAAACACAATCTGCAAGATACGCCAAAACACGATCTGCAAGATACGCTAAAAACGATCTGCAAGATACGCT
>VICI01002070.1:0-18403 GCA_019593645.1 Akabosia matsudoensis | reverse complement strand
AGCAAACAAGCTTATTTTGTAAATTACAGTGATTAAAAGACGGGGAAATATCTTTTATGCCGTAGCGCCACCCTAACAGCAGCTTAGCACAAGAGCGTTTGTTTTCTGCCAAGATATTTTCGAGCACATGCAGCCATGAATATTAAAAGACAGTTTTGCACTGTGCTAATTTGAGTGTATGTGTGCAAAAAACAAGAAATGCAAACATCTTTGGCGTTCACAAAGAGCTGATTCTTCTCAACCTACTCAAAAAACAAACTAAAATCCCATTATCGGTATAGCTGGCCTATATACCTATTTCAAAGAAACAAACAAAAAATCTTGACGGGACGAGCTCAAAAGAAAATGTTTGAAAATTAAGTAAGAAATATAATTAGTTGAGAAAAATGTTTTCGTTAGATAATTGGCTTTCTTCATAGCTATTCAAAGGGCAGATGTGAAAAAACGCCAACCTAAAATTCATCACTGCCCGGTTGAATTTTTCCTGTTCAAAGGTTTCAAACTTGTCAGCTACCGTCATTTACTTTGATAAAGTCTCATCAAAACGATTTGACATCTAACGGAAAAATGGTAGGCGGTAGATATTTAACAGGAGACTAGATAGCAGTTGTATGATTTACGCTGTGTGCCTATTACAAGCTTTCAAGGTTATCCTGTAAAAATTTTCCCCGGCTAATTGTAAGAAATTCCCTGTAATGACTTCAATGCAATGATTGTTTTATTACTCGCAGTTTAAATTCAAATGTGTAATTGAATGTTAGGTCTTGCTAACATCACTTTGCTCCTATCTCCCAGAAATTTGTTAGGATTATCACTGGCACGAAGGGAAAGACTTGTAAAATATTCCAACACTTGAACACTTACTACATCTTCAAAGTATTGACAAGAGTCTTTGCATTGACTATTGCATTGATGACGAAGCAATTGGCAGAAAAATGACTTTTTCTTAAAATTTGCATCAAGCTGACTCATTCATAGGGTGTGTGCCAAAAAAATTGCAAAAATACTACACAAAACTATAAAGTATTATTGCAATTTTTCTTTGTCATATGAGGAAATTGGGTACTTACGTTTTACTCTCTTCCCCCGTGCTGCAAACCAACTCGAACATGAACGGAGTTGGTGACGTCTTCGAGAGTACGTAAAATGCCCGTTTATCTGTACAAAAAAAATACATCCGAATAAAATTTGAATATATTATATCTGAACGCCATTTCCGGGATGAACATGAACGGAGTTGGTGACGTCTTCGAGAGTACGTAAAATGCCCGTTTATCTGTACAAAAAACATTACATCCGAATAAAATTTGAATATATTATATCTGAACGCCATTTCCGGGAGACATGTCAAAAAGTTTACAAGTTTCGTACCAGCCGCAACTCGAGTTGCATGAAGAGTATTCAGTTTTATGATAGGTTTCGCTGCAGTCATCCTGTCAGCTTTGCTGGACCCAACATTATGCATTTTCAGCACATAACGATCGTCCACTTTGAGGAGAATGACTACCATGTCCTCTAGTAGTACGAGAAGTACATCTTGATGCTCTGGCTTTTGTCTGTCACCCTTTGGCCTTTGTAATCTCCATCTTAAATCTCCGTCGTGTATTAGTTTATGTCGGGTAAAGTCGAAGTTCTACAAACAAATGAAAATATTTTATTAGTTTCTCCAACTTTTTTCTACACTAGA
Organism: Akabosia matsudoensis; assembly: GCA_019593645.1. Classification (NCBI taxonomy): domain Eukaryota; kingdom Metazoa; phylum Arthropoda; class Collembola; order Entomobryomorpha; family Paronellidae; genus Akabosia; species Akabosia matsudoensis. The sequence goes on along the minus strand of VICI01002070.1, from coordinate 16,716 downwards.
GCAAAAAGGTATTCATCTTGTTTACCCTAAGGTCATTATAGCTATGGTCTGTCCGCTCGACTCCTTTCTCGAAGAAGGACTTGTCAAGTTTCCGTTGAATCTCGTGAAGTCTGTCTTCGTCCTCAGCCTCCTTCTTGGCAGAGTTGACGCTCGTAAGGATCTCCTTGCTCAGTTCCAAAGCTCTCTGCAGATTTTTGTACTCAATGGAATCGGCGGGGGTGCAGTTGCACAGGCTCTCAAACAAGAGGGGATACTTCGTCAGTCGTTGCATTACAGATGGAATCATGTCCTTGATTGCTTGTCGACGACACACCGGGTTTGACTCTGCCTCCGTGAGGAACGAGTGGAATCTCATGTCTCGCTTTCGCTTCTCGCGCAAATGCTCTAGGGCGATTTGCTGTCGAGCGCAGAACGTGGACGCTGCGAGTTTTAATTGTTCGCCTCTTTCTCCATCAAACTATTTAAAAAATCCAACAAAATGAAAATTGCATCGATAAAAAGTACTAATTTTTCTTATCATTATTACAACTGCATACCATTTCTAAGAGCACCGGGCCAATATCACCAACCACACGATTTTCTGCTCGCTTCTTTTTCAACGAGCAATTAAACTGATCATGAATCTCTAAAACTTCCTCCAAGTTGGGAAAGAGAATGTGTATCAGCTCTGGAGCTAACAACTGCTGACTTTTTATCGGTCGGTAAAACAGACAGTCCATAATCTTCAGCTTACGAACGTACAACCGCTCCGTATGAAAAAGTTCTGAAAAAAGAACACAGAAAAGGCACCGAGTCAGAATACAGTTGAGTTGTTCCATTGCAAAACTAACTTTTCATGACAAACTTGTACAAACAGACACAAACAGAAAGAAACTGGTAACAATTATATACGAATGGAACATGGTGAACAGATTAATGGTAGGTCTGCGAAGTTTACACCAAAAAAATCACAGATAAAACAATTCACGCGAAACAAAAACTTTTCTTGACATTAAAACGCTAGCTTCTATTATATTTTATCAAGTTCAATGTGTGTATACCATTGAGAACTTCTTGTCTCTTCTTTCCCAACCGATCCAGTCGGCTGAGAACGTCTTCTGGGACGTCACTCGTCCAGACTGGAGTATCCTGCTCAACTTCGATATCACTGTCATCCTCCCATCCTGGGATTCTATACGGGGAATCAGTATTTTCGGAATGACGAACATGATTTTCTGGAGTCTCAGAGTCACGCTCTCGACCACTTGGGTAATAGGGTCGATGTGTTACCAACTCCAGGGATGACGACTTTGGACTGTCCAGGCTCCTAATAAATGAGTACAAGGAAAATTACCATATGTTCAGCTAACACATACTATTTTACAGCAGTTTTCATCTGATTTACCTTGCCGAGAGACTGGAATTCGACGAACTACCAGAATTCGCATCTGAGAGTTGTTGGTGATTATCGAGATCGACATCACTGTAAATAACAAAACACAAAATTCATTAATAAAACACCTCCCAAAGGATATCTAATCAGTTTTAGTTTTATTTTAAAGCTGCTTTCCTCTTAATGAAACTTCTTACGCTTTGAAAATAAATTCAAACTCTGATTCACAATCTGACATTTCGCTGACAATAAGATCTTAATACCGTTTAACTATTAAGATATACAACAATACTATACATCCTAGTTGACTAGAAATTCTAAAAGCATTTCAACATGGAAGCCTATAATTTCCAAGCAATCATGTACTCATTCGTGGCTGTATGCAAAACTAATACACTTTGAACGAATATAATTACCATAAAACACATGTGCCAAAGCTGACATTCAAAACCACCACCAGGTTTGTTCGACCATAAATTCGTCTTTCATTCTGACAAAGTTGAAAGTGAATCTCTCGCAAAGTAATGGAGTGGAGGATGCTAATACACACGTGTCTGACGATTTTGACTTTTACGGTTCATTTACGCTTTCTAATCCTAGCATGCATAATGTGGCAATTGGCATAACAAAATTTGCCGTTGCCTACTATATCATTTAAAGGGGTTTCTTTCTACAAATCGATAGAGCAGCTAAACAATCTTATTCGCGGAATCGGCTTTAACAGTTAATTTGTTTACATAGTCATCATTCGACTTTCGACGAAGGCTTGCTTTTTACATGTGAAAATTACATGCGATTTGTCAATATTCTTTTAAATCTAGTTCTACTTCAGGTGCAATCAGATATGTAGTAAAAAATATGGCATCCGTGGCAATAAGATTAGATTTGTGATTGCAATACGAATTGTTGAGAAATGCATCCATACAAACGAAACTGTAAATACCTAGGTGAAAGTCTCACTTTTCCCCATCATATTTGTACAATTATGCCGACTTTCTCCACAAGCTTTCCCGCATCACATCCAGTTGAAGCGCATAGGCTACACATTTAAGCCTCTCTAAAAGTACTGGATAAATCCTTTCTAGATGAATTCTTCGGGAAAATCGGAACTTGTCTGCCACACCTGCTCCATATCAATTTCATATTCATAATAGAAAAAAGGTATCATTTGTTGGATATTATCTCCTTCTTTTCTCGCATTTGAAGTCAAGTGCTTGTAAATCCTGATAATCCTCGCAAGCTAAATCATCTCTTCCACAGACTCTGCGAAAGATCTTTTCATAAATGCACTCAAGACTACAAATCCTAATGTAATGTTTCTACCTCTGTAATTTCGATCAGCGAAGATTGAATCGTATATACTTGACTTGTACTTGAGTTTCGAAATCCCTGTGGCTAAAACAATATAAGAATATTTTCTTCGTCTACACCCATTTTGCGCAAAACTTCAAGAGAAAACCTCTCAAGTGGGTTCACTCACTGGTGAGGCAGTAATGGTAACCAGCTGCGTCCACCTTGTCGCGGTTCCAAAAAGTGCATTGATTCTTGCTCTTGTCGATTTGAACTCTCCAGAAAATATTAACTTTCAATCCCTATAAGAAGCACCGCAACACTTTCTAAAGGAAATGGAGAAAGTTCACAAATTGCTACCTACTAAACATTTAAAGTGCCACATTGAAAATGCAACGTTTTCCCAACACGCACCGGGTCTAGGTTTCTCCATTTTTTGCTAATTTATCTGCTGATAACTTTCACAATGATTATCTCACATAAATCCCAAATCAAAATTGTATCGCTATACTTGTAGAATCTAATTAACTTTTTTTTTGTCATTCGAATCACACATCTTGAATGAATACAGGCACGAATGAAACTGAAAAAGACTCCTCTCAAAACGTGAACAACCTTGAAGTAAACTATTGACTTTTGCACCACCCAGCCTGCCACGGGCATTTCCTCCCCAAGAGCCGCCAAGAGAAATCCCATTAAACAGGAAAAAATGTTAATGTTTTTCTCCCTCTGTCGCTCGACACAAGTTTATTAAAACATCTCATTTAAACCCCTCCCATTTTTGTACAGGAATGTCCCATTTCATGAATGAATGTGACACTTTTAAAGTGATAACCATCATCATTATCATTCATAGCCATCATGCCAAAAAATATACTAAAATCCTCCTGGCTTTGGCCTGCTCATATTTTTCTCTGAAAAGGATCATTGCCAATCCATCTCGTCAGAGAAAATGAACTTTTTACTCGAGTCAGTTTGCGCTGCCAATTGCCAATCGGACAAAAAAAAAAATTGAACGGAGTATTTCAAAATGGCTTTCACCTTGATGCACAAAACATTATTTCCTCTTGAGCAGGAACAGTGTATAGTGTACACATCTCATAACCGTAACGGATAAATATCCGGGTTTTAAACTCTATCTTTGTTTCATTAGATTAGAATGGGCGCTATAATCGTTAATAAGAACACATCAAGCCTCTCAAGCTTGTCTGCATGTTTNGGCGCTATAATCGTTAATAAGAACACATCAAGCCTCTCAAGCTTGTCTACATGTTTATTACACCTCATTCTTTTCCATCAGAAAATGTCCGACTTTTACATGCGTCACCAAAAGACGTCAGCGAGTATCTACGTTTTTCCCGTCAGACAATAATTAAGTTCATTCATTCAAACTCTCGCAGAATCTAATGAATGGAAGGAGAAACAGCTTCATATTCTGATACACTTGACGATATTTCACCACCCATTGAAAGAAAACTTTGGGAGGAAGCTGCTATACCGGAAGTGTCATTACACACATGTCATGCAAAGCACTTTTAATTACCAAAATTGATCAACAAGATTATTTTTTCTATAAAAAGACGTACCTTTCTGACAAACTGCGTCGCTCAGAAGGAGAGTATTCTTGCGTTTCAGCCACAACACTAATATTACCACTACCATCCATCATTTTTCTTTTCTCTTTACGTTACGCTTGTGATTTTTTATGTTTTTGTACAAAAGAGTATGTACTCCAAAAAATCACATCAGATATTTATGTCTAAAAATACATGTTTACTTTCACTACTACGTTGCATAATAAAGTTCACTAGTATAAATAAAATATTTATCATCATCATGCATCTCCCATGCTTCCTCTCACGACCTTGCATTCCATTCAGAACACGTTAATACAAAACAAAAAACAAGTTTGTTTTAACACGTCAGAATATACTAAAATCTATGAAATTGCATCTACAAACTGCAGCTACTTTTTTTGAATTACAAAGGGACAATCTAAGGAAAAAAAGTTATACTGGACTTTTTAAAAACAATTTTGCGAATTTACCAAGCATCTGAATGCATTGTCTTTTGTTTTTTCCTATTGTTGCTATTGGAAATGATGATGGCAAGGGAATTGTTCATGTTTTTTGGCGATGAAGAGTATCTTCCATTTCCTTGAGGACCACCACAAATGCTATCACTCTCGTACAACATTTTTTTGTTTATTCCACTTTTGCCCAACAATTTTCTCCCCTTATTCTCTTTATTACATCAAACACAGATTGGTTTCGAGACTGAAATTCAATCTTTTTCACACACATACACACTCTCTAGCCGAAATGGTTTGAAACTCCCTTGAGATCAAATAGAAAAACAAACTTGTACTATTTTTGTTATGAATACGCAAAGATAATTGGTAGATAGTGAAAATAAACAATACGTTTTTTTATAGGTGCATGTTGTAAAATAACACATCGTTTCCAGAGAGAAAGCACTTTCCCCCGTACAAACTGTTTCGATTCTTGGCTCACAAACCACTTCACTGGAAACTAAACCCCGACTAAAAAAGTGTATAGCCGGTGAGGATCAGACCTTGGTCCGTGACGATGTGATAGCTCTTGATTGCATCAAACAAACAAAAAACTAATACTGCCACGTTTGATTTCAATTTCCCCAATGGAAAAACTCAATAGTTTTTGCAGTACACCATTTTTTTTCTAGTCTCCAGAGTGGATCAACTATCCAGCCCAATTAGGTAACACAAAACTGGATAAAACACACATGGCGCGTATGGAAAGCATACCACCTTTCTTCCATACCTGCATGTTGTTATCCCAAACATTGTTTTTTGCAGTTTCTAGTCATTCTTATCAGATAAAGTTGAGATGTTCCATGAAAAATGCAAAACTGATAGACACGCCTAACTCCTGATAGAAAACAAAAAGTCATGCAACTATTTTTTACCATCACACAATCACACTTGTCCGTCTTTTTTTGTTTGGAATTTCTGTCCTCTCTGTCCACAACTTACAAAAAAAAAATCTATAACTATTCTGTCCAGCTTTTAGAGATCACAACAGCACTTTCTGTTTTGCGTGTTTTGTTATTTTGCAACAGTTCTTTAATTCACCCGAACCAAACTGAAAAAAATATTGTTAGCAGTATTCCGCGCTAATAGTGAAATACTACGTGCTGTAAACGGAAACGGAGAGCTCGAGACTCTTTAACAAGAGGCACCAGAAGCCATCATGCTGATGTGGTGATCATCACCACCATGCTAAAAAAAAAGGGGGACACTGAAAGTTAATAGGATGAGGTATGTACACATAACAAGACACACATCTTGTCGACCAGATGAAACACTACGCGAAAAAAAAGTAGTTAAAGTCATGAAGAAACTTTTTTTCACAAAGATTGGCTCAAATACTATAAAAAAGGAGAGATATAGGCTATAAGAGGAAAAGATTTGCATTACAAGTAAAAACATTACGTGTCCAACTTTACTCCGACAATCTTTTCAATGTGTTCTGCTGATGATATTCTCTTTTTTTTAGTTTATTACATTAGCTTTATTACCACACAACTGGCAGTAATAATAGTTGTAGATATAATGGCTATACGGTTGTAGTACAAAGAGAGAGAGAGAGAGAGATCAATTTCTTTGGGCTCTGGTTCTCCTAAAAGTTTTTCATGTAATACTAACCGAAAGATTTATGGAGATCCTTGTTACGATAGCTTTTCTCTTTTTTTTTTTTTCTTGAGAGACATTATTTTTATATTTATACGTATTATATACAAGATACACTGGGGAAAACATATATATTTTTGTGGAAATGAAAATTTTCATTCATGTTTTCTCTTTACCACGACAACCATACTACTTTTTCCCCCGATAAGAGAAAGAAACTGGATATTCCCAAAGTGGGCTGTTTAATGAATGATGTCGTTACAGAAAAAAAGGACGGTTTTCTTGGGTGGATGGTGCCGTTGTGGCCGCAGTTTAACCTGGATAATAGCTGAACATTAGAGGACACCTTCGAAAGAAAATGACACGATGATTATGATTTGGGTTCGTGTTTGTGGAAACCAGAAATGGCGACAGTATCAAGGCAAAAACTAGGTTGTATAGTAGTAAGAAAACAAAAACCGCTACGAGTAGACAACATCTAATTCATTTCACCTCAGGCTCCAAAGATCCTATCGTATCTGAAAGGTTAAGCATCGGATCTATACTATCTTGTGCTGTACGTGTATTGTAGCTGGATAGAGATTTATGAAACATTTTTTTTTCTAACATATCCAGAATACAAGCGCTGATTAATAGAGAGATGTGTCGCTAGTCGCTTTCATTTTGGCTGCGAACAACATAGACTTTGTGATGAAATCATGACTTTGCATTCCAAACCAAATTGACAAAGCATACCAACCTACACTATAAACTTGCTAATTCAATTTAAATTTATTTCAGAACTGTGTTGTTGTTATAATGTTATAACTGAATCAAAAACGATAAAGATTAAGAAAAGTTTGGAAAAGTATGCCAAAACACAAGTCTCATGTGTGGTGTGATGATAGAAAGAATGCGAGTCTTATCAAAAGCTCGAATATATTTCTGCGGGGAAGCACATGGGGAATTCCTTGCAAAAAAATACGTTTTTTCTTTATGAATAGCAGTGGTTTCGTAACAGAAACTCATGGGCAGCCAGAGAGAGGACGTATGATTACATAATTAACTTGACATTCAAACTGTCTCCCATCAAGACTACAGTGATCTTCACACTGTGAAAATGGCAGCTGAGCTTTTTCATATGACGTAAAATTCCCAGCTGGAGGAAACACTTCCTCCCATTTCTCTTGTTCGTCTGTAATGAGCTCTCTGGCTGGCTCCAGTCTTTTTATTTTCATTGAGAAAGTGAGAAGAAAAATAATGGACCTGAAGTGGACTTGATTATATTTTATGCTTGTGACATTTGCTAGGGTTTTTCTGTGAAAACTGACTAATTTACGTTTTTATTGGCTAAAATGGAATGCAAATATATGAGGCTATTCAAATCTGATAAAATATCATATTGACTGTCGAATAGTTCTCGTTCCAATGACAATGTTACTAACAAGATGGGAACTTTTAGGATGTTCATGTTGTCCACCAACGCCATTTCTCTGCTTTCACCGCCCACATACTCAAATGCAAGGTATACTTTGCGGAAGATTTGTTTCTCTAATGTTTATGGCTACCTCTAAACAAGTTGAAAATTTGTCGTTTATTTGCTTAGTACTATTTAGGCCAAAAACCTTGTCAACCTTCATTAAGTCGATGAAAAGACATCCGATTCGCCCAGATTTCAACAAAATTTACACGACATCGGTATGCAATAAACGCCAAGGGTCACTACAAACATACAGAGATAAAATCCGATTTTCTTAATGTGATCGGCTTACGGATTAACGTGACAATAAAAATAGGCCATTTACAAGAGCAAAACTACACAGAACTTTTGCGTAAATGAGCTTTATCAAAACGGGCATGCCCAACATATCTAATCCAACACGTGCATGCGAGGAACAAAGACGTTAACAAAACCTCTGTAAACCATTTTTATTTTCCACAAGCCCCCGAAAAAATAAATAGGTCACCAATTCACTTTTTATCTTTCAGAGTCGAAAAATAAAAATTCTATAAAAACTATGTCTTTCCTTGCAAGTAGCCTGCCCTAGAAAAACCTTGGAATTTAATCCAACCATACGGAACTGTACGTATTCTGTCATCGCAGACACTTTACCCCATTAATTTTCTTGTCAACAAAAAAAAATCTTGCATAAAACTAGACGTTTTGATACGATTCTTTTTTATCATTAAATCCAATTTTAATTTCAAACCAAAAGTTTCAATAAGTAATTGAATTAAGCGCTACACACCAAAAATAGAGGCAATTAAATTGCATAAACGTTACGGCAAATTGATTTTTCATGGGTTAAATGTTGCCTAAAGTACTTTTTCCTTTGACAAGAGTAACCAACAATTAAGTAATTGAGCAAAGTGACAGTGAAGGAATGTAAATGCACCTGTTTTCCTCTACGAGTCAACTAGCTTTAGAAGCACTTAATCAGTCACCGCCAACACCACTGTCATTTTCCTACGGTGTATTAGCTAGAAACTCTTCATAGAAACCCATGAAAACTTTACATCTTGATAGTACATAGTGCATTTTTTATAGCAAACCTCATAAATCAGAGTCTTTTCTCCCAGACTCCACCGAAGTAGCACATTTAGTGTTAAAGTTCATAATGAAGCTAATATTTTCGTACTTGTGTTCCCACATCTTTTGAAAGTCGTCAAGAGGCTCTCAAGACATGACGATCTACAGTTGTACAACAGTTCTATAGCTAAAATAATCACAATGTTTTCCTTCTTGTCCTCTACGAATTCTTTATGTATTGGCAAACATTTTCATGCGTTTCTATGCGTGCTACGAACACGAACTAATACATAAATAAACGGATGACATTTAAAAACACTCCACTCTTGCTCATCATTCGGGGCTCCAGACTTGACTCTCGTAAGTACATTTTTCATTCGCAAGAGGAAAAGCCAGAAAAATCTCAACGGAACAAGTTGATAGAGTGTGGGGCATGCGGTATTTCTCCTGTTTTTTTTCTTCCTGGCTCACATTTACACACATGAAACACAAACTGTTACTTGTACTTGGACTGAGAGTAGGCAACTAGAAATGTCAGGAAAAGCGAGGTTATACGTGTGTAGATAAAAGGTAAGGAGCCTGACAAGTTGGCGCCATATCCTCACATTTTGCAAGAAAATGAATCGAGCATCTGCACTAGTATCATTAACTCGGAGTCATTATCATGATCCCCGTAACTATAATAACATATATCCTCTCTCTCGGGTATGGCTACTGAACCAAAAGAGATAATGAGCATGACTACTGTCATTTTGTTACCTTCATTTTCTCCCGATTTAATATGATTACCCTCCGACACACGCCAGGTCTTCCTCCCTGTCGTCAGATTTGGCGATACGAGCTGTTTCCAGCAGGCTACCTTTTTTTTAACAACGCAAGGTTGTACGGGAAAAAAACTAGGCCAGTCATTATTCCCCACACATTACACCACATAGCTCATCGAGAAGACAGAGAAAAGGCCATCAATAATGAATCAATTATCAAGAATAGTCAAGACTGCAATCCTTGCTTAATTTTATGTACGTACATATTTTGATAGAGAAAGGAAGCTTTTGGAACTCGAGAAGAAAAACAATAACTTTTTGGTTGGCCATTACCATGGGAAACGCGAGCCATATTGGATATATATTATCAAATCATTAGATTTAGTTTTATGGCTAAACTTTACTTTTTTGTACGTATTTTCTATGGTTTACACAACACCAACATACGCACTGTCAAAACAGAGAAGTTTCTCCTTTCTGCCAATTTATCCATAGCTCCGAGGAAAATCAGCTTTCAGAGGTTCATATTTAGCCGATAACATTGTATTTTTATTACTAGACTACATATTACTCTAATACTCTCTCGCTGGGTTCATTTTCTTTCGGTTCGTTTGAAAAGGCCTTCAAAATAAAAACGGTCGAGCATTCAAGAAAGATTTGCCAAAACTGCCACTCATCTTGGGTAACAAGATGAGCATATGCAGAAGGGAAAGCCGACCATGTTCTAGCGCCATCGGCGGAAAATATAAGAGATGAACAGGCTATAAACATAATGATATGGACCGCCAAACGGTGTGTATTTCATCATTCGATTCGACCATGGAACAAACCTAAACTGATGGGATATGACATGACACGGTTAATATGTTTAAAAACAAAAGAACGTAGTTTGTACAGCTTATGTTCATCTGATCTCCCCTTTCGTTGTTTTCATTCGTAAATGGACACAGAAAATGAAAATATACACGGATATGACATGGCCATTTGTTCATTTTGTTTGTTAATCAGCAAACTAGGTTAACCGTATTGGGTTACACGGGAGAGAAAGAGAGATTTCTGTTTTTTCGCAACACCTGCTACACATACGCTGATACTAAAAGCTTCTTCTCTCGTCGACAGACAGGTGAAACAAAGTTAGCTTCTTACGACATTGTTTAGCTTTTAGCCATGACACCAACGTTATGGTCACCAGAAATAGAAATATAAAAAAAGACATTTATTTCCGTTTGGAGTGAGCAGCAAATAATGACAACGTTAAATAAATCTGAACATGGTCAAAAGCATAAAAATTGTTGAGTTAACCAGCATAGATATTATGTGATATTGAAAGGCTTTTAATTTTTTGTCTCTATTTACACTACGATTCTCAAGATAAAAACTGACAAGCATTCAACCACGTAATCAATGAGTGGAGAAAGCATCAACTTTTAGGTTCATAAGAAACATTACCCGAATGCTTTCACTTGTTCGAAGAATCTGGAAACACAGAACGTAACGGAATCTGGTTTCATAACGACCAAATGTATAAAAATAACACAGTTTCGTAAGAAGTTCCCCAGGAAATTGACTCATTACAGCTTTGTCATTGAAGCGTTACAAAAAGTTACCTACCTTGACTTAGAGGTCAAATTTGGGTCACTGTGCTTTCTCGGTTTCCTCTGAAGAAGGGACAAGAAAAACGAACAATGATTAGCGCAACTGATAATCATACCGAAACCAAAATGTGCAAGTTTGCATTTAACTTACTATTTCCTTTTTAACTCGCTGAGGTTCCTTGCAACTTTCCGAACGTCCAACAGCATTTGACGCTCGCTTCGACTCTTGTCGCACGCTGTGTACAAAAAATTAACAAAAAAAAATTTGACTGCATTCATAACATATTAATCAATCCTAACGCATATTATAATTCGTGATTTTTGCAGACGATAAACTCTCTACAACTTCAAAACGTACACATTTCGATCCAGATAAGTAGGATACCTCTTAAATGCGCTACACTCAAGTCCGTAGCGCTCGCAAACATTGTGATGGTTACAAACAACACTTGGCCTTCTTACTAGTTCACCCTTGGGGCCAACAAATGACCTCCACATTTTTTAACTTTCACTCTGGTCAATTTACCGCTCATGCTTGTGTCGTAATTAGACTTTCCCTTCAATCAAGGGAATACACGGAGTACTCCTAACTAAATATTATAATTCTTTCGCAAAGATATGTAAAGGCTGAAAAATACGACACACATTATGTGACAAAATGTACGGCGAAAAGAAGTACTACTAATTATTTATCGTGACCACAAAATTTCAGGGAATTTCCACAGTTACATATTCAAATTTTCCTCAACTCTATATCGCTCATGTAAAACTTGAAGTAAATTGGCTGATTATTATTCTGTACAAAAGAAAACTAGGCCGATTGCTCCGCCTCCATGTCAATTTCGCTTGTCATTTGCACCCCGTAAATCAAAATCAAAACAAACATTCCATTACAAACTAAATGTAAATTATTGGTTATTTTGACCAGTGTGAAATGATGATATGATTGGGAGTATTGGCACAAAGCATTACTCAAGAAAACCAGTTTGAAGTCGCTATAGAGTAAAGTAATGAGCACTGTCTACACACGATAAGGAAAATCAAATTCAATCCATAAAACCACACTGACTGAATCCAAACCACAATCTATAAATCCAATGTGCGATCATAACTCCTAATAACATTAATTTATTACATAGTAAAGCTTCTCATTACAAGATATGCTCGGTTTTCTCTTTCAATTTGCCATTGAGGAGAAAAACCAAATAGGATGGATTTGATTCAACATCAAAACAAATACAATAGTATTATGATTTATTTTATGCAAACGTCAAATTACCCACGTGTTTCTCTGCTAGCTAAATAACATAAATTCAACTTCTACAGTTTCATAAGGCCAATATTTAAAAGTTTTAATGATGGAGAGAACACCAAACTACATATCTTTTTTCTTGACATCCTTATTTTTGTGAAATGCCCAGGAAGTCAGTTCAAAACATTTGAGCTTTTGTAAGAAGACACGATAATACGACATATTATGAAACTTTGTATGATTTTTTAAACACTTTCCATGTCCATCCTGCAATGGATAGCTAGCTCATTTAATGGCTATTCTTGGAATCATATTTCTTGGGAATTTTTACATGGAACTTTTTTGTTAAGACTTTTTTTTTACAACTTTTGAACTTCCTTAGTTACAATGAACATGACATTTGACATCCATAACAGCGTTATTTATAATCCTTTAAAGTTGAAGCAGCAAATTAAAAGTTACTTCTTCCGAAACTTTCAAAATTAATGTTCGAAAGTTTCAAAGTCTAAAATTAAAACTACACGTGTTGCAATCTTATAACAAGCTCACTATACTTAAAATGAATACTTTTCTTCTTGGAATGCTATTAATAGAAGTAAAAAAATAAAAATACGAGTTTATATCCAATACCTGTCCATTTCCTCATCATGGCAAACGAGTCCATCATTCTCAAGCCGCTCTTCGCTCAAAGTGTCAGGTCGTTTTGTCACCCTTCAGGTTACTCGAACTGCTCCCGGAACCTGTGAGAGGTCGATCACCTAGAGGTCAAGAAAACTATAATTTAGCATTTCCCAGGAGTATAAGGGTAATCAACAAGCTCATCATCTCGCTATACATACGTCCCTCCCAAATGTAATATTGGCTATGCTAAAGAGAATTTCTGTTCGCCGATAAGAGAACGAGAATCCAATACAAACAACCCCCTTGCGAAACTCGTGCTGTTCCAGTTTCATGAAAATAAAAATGCGTTTTTCAACAGAAGATCATAAGAATGTAACATAGCACGATGCGCACCAACAGAGGCGGTTAATTATTGTAGAACTCTGTATAATCCTCTTGTTACATAACTCCACACGGAGAGCTCCAACTTGGATCTATATATTTTTACGACACTTTCAAATCCTTCTCACGAGGATTTGTTTAAAAGGGCCATTCAAGTAATAAACTTTAAGATTTCAACTACATATTTCCATTCCCGTCAACCTGCTCCTCGACGATTAGCGACAAAGAATTTTATTCCTTACGTTTCTGCACCGTCTATTTTTGCTCTATAAAAATGCATGGTACATTATCCTCGTCAACAGCAAAACAATTGAACGGGGCTTCTTAACGGTAGTACTTTTTTATGATCACGACAAGTCGTATCATGTTTTTTTTTCTTCATTTCTTTCTGGGGAACAGGAGGAGGCAGACAGGCTGCTGTTGTTGTTTAAAAAACGAAAGTGTGAAACAGCATCACTATTTTTGAGAGGAGTATACCACCCAGAGAGTTCTATGAATAGTAAAAGTCGGAGTCTTTTTTGTAACATGATATGAACGACAGAAAATTACGAGCAGCATTAAACATGACAAGCCTAATTGTGATCGTTTACGGTAGTAGGCTTGCTGGGTATTGCACAATACTTGTTGGGAAATCATCAAACAAATGAAAAAGAAATACTTGTGAAGAATATTTTTGTTTCACGTAAAAATTTGAAATGTATTGACATACATGCATGATTATGATTACTGTTTGGATTTATTAAGCTCAAACATAATGAGCCGACAGCGGAAACCCTGCTGTTAAAGGAAGACTTTATGGCTGGAACAATATGTGGCGGAGGAGGAGGAGGTCGGCTTGACGAGCGGCTTTTGGGTTGACGAGGTGGTGGAGCCGGAAACTGTTCCAAAGATGACGACGGTAGTTTCATCCATTCCTCTAATGAATATGACGGCAGTGGTGGTGGTTTTGGGATGCGTCCTACAAGCGGAGACAGATTTTTGGGAATATTTCTTATCACTGGTTTCGATGACGACTGAGGCGACCGTTGTGGTGGGGATGGCGTCAGTGCAGGGAGCTTCCTAGACTTGGCTTTAAAATCCAATTCGTCATTTGGGGCATACTGATAAGAATGCCTTTTTGATTCTAAAGCGTCTCTGGATGTGTCTTCCCGTCTTTTTTTGACGTAAATGAATTCCCTGCTTGCATTAACAACCGCTCCATTTGCTGAGTCAGGATCCCAAGAGTGGGGTCTGCTGGATCCATAATGTGGAGTGGCATCGCGAGGCAGGGGCAAAGGAGGGCGTGAGGAATGATGGTGGTTTCGCAGCGGATACGGAGCAGGAGGCGACGGAATGTAAAATTTCGATTGAGACTGAGCCCCTGACGGAGCTAATCGTGAGCTTGAGCTTCGGCTCACCGGATTAGATCCTACTGATGATGAACACGCGGAAACTGATGGTGTGGAAGAACACGACGAAGACGTAGATAAAACTGAATTAGATTTTGAAACAGTTACAACGACAGAATCAGACGAGGCTGACTTCGCCTTGGGAGTTTCAGGTGAGCCAGGTTTGAGCTTGGCTGGTGATCTGCTGTGTCCTTGAACCTGGATTGGACTCGGAAGAAGATCAAAAGCAGATGTAATGCTATGGCGTAACTGCTTTTGCTGGATTAGAGAATCTCGTTTGCTAGGTAATCCTCCGTCTTTCTCTCGGAGAATGCCCTCAGCAGATCCTGAAGGAACTTGACTCTGCTGTTGCTGGCCAAGATTAGTACAACTTGTCCCAGGTACAATCTGCTTTAAATTTGTGCTTGTAGGGAACTCGTAAAAATCCTCTGTAGATCCAGGACAAGACTGAGCGGGTCCTCCTATGCTGATTTGACTTTCTTGTCTTGCTAGCCCCTCTCCAGAGTCATTTCCAGCAGAAGCTTGAGAAATATTTGTAATTGATCCAGAGGAGACAGACGAACCTTCCACATTTACATAAGTTCCAATTAAGCCAGCAACAGCATCTCCGTTTTCGATGCTCTTACGAGGACCATACATGCACGGGTTGAAGTTAACAAACTGCCAGTCTGCCTCGACAGAAGAGCTTTTGGAAGACGAGCCTTCGAACGAGTGACCCGTCTTCCTCAGCGCCTCTTTCCGGCGCTTAATCCGAGTCCGCAAATTATGCATTGGGTCTCCTGTCAGTTCTGTCAACCACATAATAACTCACTCGAGTATTTCCTTGGAAGAGAGGATCTCACGTCACCCATCGCATTGCCACACAATAGGATTCTCTCTTCTCGTTTTTTGTGCATTCACATGAAATTTTGGAGGAGACGACAAACAACACACGAACAACACGACAAACAAAAAATACAATCAAAATGAACCGTTTCTCGAACAGACAACAACTTTGACAGGCTAATTATTGTGCAACCAACGAAAAAAATAACACAATCACAAAAAAACAGTCAATTTTTTTACGATAACATACAGCCAGAGCCAGGCTCATCTGCCACCCGACGATGAGATTGGATTGGATTCTGGTTTTGCAAGGAAATTTTTATTGAATAAAAGATTTCCACACAAAAAAAAAACCCTTGACCTGACGACTACCAAAACGAAGATGACAGACAAGTACGAAAAATACTTCTAAAACGTGATATAAAAACCACACCTTACTTCTAGCGATATATTTTTTATTGAAGAGTTTCAGGGAAATACAATGAAAACATCTCGGTATGAAGTCATCTACGAATATTTAAAACTCATCTTTTGCACCAACAACTGTTTCCATATTGCACACAAGTTTCATATTGTTTTTTACATCAAAAATCCCCACCAGTCACGAGTAATGATTTTTTTTCTGACATAAAATATCTCGATGAAATATAAAATATATTTCTGCTCTGAATTCTCTGGCGATAGTTAGTTGAAGCCAAACTGTAGTAGAGTAACAAAAGACACGAAGGAGTGTTTTTCAGCCTGATATTCAATATTATCATGAAGTTTCACGGTTGATTTACTGTTATGGATAAGCCAGGTAATGCATAGCTACTTTTTATATCTTGCTCACAAAAAAATGGCCGATTATGTCTGTCTTGTGGTGTAATTTCATACACTATCCGTAAAATTCGTAACTCTTTAGAGTTTTCGTACTACAACCTGCGAAAGTTTTAAACCCGCACTAGTCTCAAACTGAAACCAGCTAGAGGAAACATGACACTGCGCAATGTACACTGACGCCACTGACTTCACTGATTTCTAAATAAAAACGCACTCAACCACTATTT
>VICI01002069.1:0-18410 GCA_019593645.1 Akabosia matsudoensis | reverse complement strand
AAATGAAACGTGCGTGGGACGAAACCTGTGATAAGCCAAGCTGTCACGATCCCGAAACGTATTATGTTCCCAGAAAGGACACTCCTTGAATTGTTTATATATTATATATTCTTAATCCATGACTGGAATGGTATTAAGTAGCACGTATTCAATTTTTGAGCGCTAAGATGTAAAAATTGTCTGGTGGACGGTTACAATTCGTTCTCTTTTACTCCGCGCGGAAAGCTGACAATTTTGGTGTCGAAAGTGTAGAGCCTATTGAAATTCGGAATTCAATGTAGTAGTGAGTTGAAGATACTACCTATTTGCATTTATATAAAGCAAAAGTTGTGTACCTACTTACTGCTTAGAATGTTGGATGAACATTAATGTTCTTCCTTTTAGTAAGTAATCTGGAGATATATCTAATCTACATAAAAAACAAGTAAATAACACTGGGTAATGCATCAGCTATCAGCGAAAGTTGACTATTCATGCCTGCCTATATACGTCAGAAAATGATTTGTATAGACTTGTTTTCAAAACGATAGTTTAGAATTAGCATTAGGTATGAATTCGCTTTCGGACCGACGAAATTGTTAGTTATGCGTAACTAAATGAAGCAAATGACTTTTGGCAGGCAAATACCTTCTATACAAAAATGAATGCATTCCGCATGCCGAAAAGATATTAAGGCTTCAACTTGTTGGGTTAGGTTGTCATTAAATAAGAAGCAATTAAACGAAAAAAGAATTACGACTTTGGATGATTAGCTCTCATAAATTGGACTTTGGCTTGATTTTAGTATGAAAACTTCCCAAGCAGTTGTCTTATTTTCCGCAATATACCAAGAATTACGTACGGAGCGTACGGAGCAGTGTATGGATGATTTGCATTTATTCCTTCGTACATTACAGAGAAAATGTCGTTATCAAAATAGCCAAGGCGGTTAAAGTCCACTGGGTACGTGTCTTCAGCTTGCTGTTTCCGCAATCAGCTAATCAGCTATCATTTACACATTCATCCGTGAGCCATTGTTTTACAACGAAACATAATTGATACAGATTAAAGTGAAGTCCTAAAATATATGATACCACAACAAACTTGACACCTCGATACTTTCAGTTTTTGGAGCCGGCAATTTTTGGCCCTTACTGTTGAAGATGATAACAACAACACGAGTACTATGTATGTATGCAAAGACGAATATATTGTATGCAAAGACGAATATATTGTATGTAAAGACGAAGAAGATCCTGTTCTTAAATGATTCATATTGAGCACACGCCGATGACAACAGCTACGTCAAATAGAATATGCCCAGATGAGCTGGAAATCTGCAGCTCCTCACACACAAGTAACGGTGATGATAATAGGACTTGTAATAATAATCATCATGTTGGCGCAAGAAGCCAAGTTTTCTGGTAAAAGAAAAAGTAACATGCATTAGCAGCTGATGTTTTGATAACTGCTTCAAAACGCAAGGATTTATGACAGCTATTACTATTTCAGAGTCATTTCGTTTTGAAAATGAGGAAAGGAGAGGGAAAGGCTACTGCCTCTACGCATCAAATTCTACTTCATCTTATCAGACAAAATCGACGGAAAACATGTAATCTCCTTTCAGTTGAATGCTTTCATATGCTTTGCTTGGAAAGTGCAGACCAGCAGCAGTTCAAATATAAGCTTGCGAGCAGCAACTCTTCTTATACTGCTTGAAGGCGTGTAATGTAAGAGAAGCTGCTTGAAACCATTTCCGAAAGTAATTTTAGTTCTCTCTGTATGTATTTTTTTTCTTCTTCCCTCTCCTGAGAGCACCGAAAGGGAGTTGTTATTTTTAAAAGGCTTTCTAAATTAAATTCTTACAAGGGTAAAACACACTGAGAGGACTATTAAAGAGTAAATATTGTGAACCCAGAACAGATAATGAACACCATACTCTGCTGTTAACGAAAACCACGCACAATATCCTTCCGCGTCTTTATCTTTTATGAATATTAAGCTCATCGCTGACTGACAGACGAATACCATAAAAAAACTCATTCATTTCGCTGATGTTGGCAACATTTGAAACACGTTGCTGCAAACGAAGCCATGCACAAGTACGCTGATTGTTCATTTTTTTAAAGTGTTGCTGCAGAATTCAAGAATTCTACGAAGAACAATTGACGACTGTAACACACTACTAACAAGGCAAATCCTTCCATTGTTTCGTTTGTTATTCCAGTTGTTGGAGACGGGCAAACAATAGAAATGACGATGACATGTTCTTTCAAATGGGGTTGATCACGATGTATATCTCATTCATTAGAAAGAACTATTTGCCCTCGGATTTATGATTCCATTGAGGGTTCCAGCACGATTCTCTTGATTAGGATATACGAACAAGAATATAAAAAACACTTTTTTTATTTTTAATACTTTTTTACGATATGTTTTAGGGAAACTTGTTCACATACACTTTTGGCTATTACAACAATGTATCCATCCATAAACCTTGATAAAAATGGAAACTTTTTTTCTTATATCATTTTCCTTTTGGGACTGAACGCTGCTTGTGACACTCAACCTGATTTATTTTAAAAGATCTTCACATCATGTTTTTTTGGGGTAGAGTCACAAATTTTCCCACCTAAAACTGTGATCTTTCATTGCAGCAAACACTGTTTGGTCACACATCCAGCCAGATGAAGATTTGTAAGAAAGGCGAGAGGCCTGGTGCAGTACCACGAGTCAGAGTATAAAAAGAGTATCCTTCTTTTTTTTCTTGCAACAAAAGCAATCCAGAACGTATAATGGTACTAATACCAAAAGGTGATCACAATCGACCATAAGAATAGAGTCCTTAGGAACCAGTGGTATCCAAAATTAGGTATTAATTTCATTCAACTTTATTCCATACATTCGGTGTCCCTTCTACTTGTCTCAATACAAAACATATTCACTCGTCCCGTCATATTCCTTCGTACCTTTCCGTCTTGGGATCATTCGCACATGTACCAGAAAACATCTCACAGACACATATCACTGTAATATATTTCTCCATTCTTCTTCGGTGTTCTGCTTGAATGCGCAATTTCAATAATCACATCAGGCGAAAACTCATTTCTCGGTGAAAATCATATTCCGCATAAGCCCTTTTGATGGTCTAAGAGAAAAATAATCTTATCCTGGTTGATTTCCTTCGTCTCAGCAGTTGTACAATCAGCACGAGCCATTCTTTGAAAGGCCATTACAGTTGTCATAAAAATACTTTTTTTCCGTTGTGCCACTCTTACCTCATATCATATTATACACACATAGTTAACCACTTGTACGAACATTTTTGGTAGGATTATTTTTACGACAGAGTCCTTAAAAGGATACCCACACCAAACCACCACCTCCATCGTTGTTTTACCGCTGACAGAACAATTTTTTTTCTGAATCGGCCGGCACTAAAAATATTAGGGTCAACACTAAAGCAAACATGTTTATTTTTCCTCGTGCTTGATGACGTAGTTGTTCCTTCTTGTTTCATTTTATTGTCTGCAAGCATGTCCTCAAAGTAAGCGAATGTTTGGAAGTGAGCGGAAACCCTTGAATCCGACTTATGTTTCTCTCGCGCTGGTTTACACGAATTCATTCCCAGAAAATGTTCCACTGAATATATTAGTAGCTTCAGTATACGGTTTGGATTTTATGTGGCTTCTTTAAAATGATAGTGAGCCCAAAAACGTAAAAATATAGGCTCGAAACAACAAAATTTTCAAACTTGAACGCATAAAATGTATTCACTTATCATCCATGAATTTTCGTCACCTTCGTCCTCCAGTGAAGCTCATTTAAAGAGAAAACTCATGCATATTTAATATTTTCTGTACGCTCCAAAAGGCAGTTCTCGCAAGCAAAACTTTTTACTCCAACTTTCAACGCTGTGACGCAGTAAAGGAAACGAATGACAATGACTGTGTAAAATGTCAATAGAAATGGTAATAGCTGCCATAATAAAAATGACCTTCGTTCTAACGCTCAAGCCTATGTTTGTTTATAAATATTATACTTTGATTTTTATATGGAAATATGTAGTAGAGCAGAAACAGACTAGTTTTCATCTTCGATCGCATCTCTTTCAGTGTCAAGAATAATACCTATTTAAAAACAGCATCTTGGAACAGTAATATTATGCTATACTTTTCCTCGTCTAGATGAGGAAAGAATCAGCTCACCTTGAGACTTTTTCGTGTTCACTGGAAAGAATCGTATGCGTTTATTGGAACATCAAGTGTACTACAACCAGTGTTTTCTGGATTTCCCCATCTGAGAACGTAGTATTACTGTTCCCCATCAGTTTGATTACTGGAGGAAAAGGCGCTCAAACCGTAATAAACGGAAAACTTAATTGTGACCTTCAAATCTATGTTGTGAAGTGTATAAGCAGGGAAAGGAGTAACGCTGTGTTGCGTTACTATATAAAAGTTGTTTCAATTAGAAAGGACACAGTGAGCCATAACTATCTTGAATAGAAGTATCAATCCAATGTCGGCTTTAGCACTGTACATTTTGAAAATCCATGAAATGAATCAAAAAATTATATCCTCCATCAGGTAAAATATACCTGGGCAGAGAAAATCTTTTTTATTTATGGGGACTATAATAAAATGAAACCATCCATATTAGACGCAAAGTAATCGCTATTCTAAAAATTTAAAAGCAGTGATATAACAAAATGAGGATGCACAGTGACAGCTGAAATCCAAACTGTTTTCGGAAGAATCTCGTATTTCACACGCATGATGTTTCATAGTATGTCCGGTTAAATCTACAAAAATATCTACGAAATATCAAGCAAAATCAAGTTGGTTCTTACCAGACAGGCAATTTATCCAATAATCCAAATGGTAAACAAAATAATCCCAAATATCCGTAATATTAGGCTAAAAATCCAATATCCATTCGATAAAAAACTCAAAAGGTCACAAAATCCCGTCGTGGTATCAGCGACCACACACACATATGCACTAATGATTCAAACAACGGAGCGACAAGGATCCATCCTCGGCAACACTCTGTTAAGGACTGACATGAAAACTAGGAAAACAGGCTGTTTGTGTTTCATCGTCATCATGATCAGTGTATGCCTCCTGCTCGCTTGCCACCACCACCACACACACTATACCATCATCTCAATATAATCAAGTCATACAAGAAAACATAGTCGAGAGAGACGGCTCGCTTTTTACATGATTGTGTCTTTTGACTAACAATAAGCTCATATTGTTGTGTGCTATGTGCACACCAAAAGAGAACAAACGCTCACAATGCCGTAGCAGCGATGAGAGATATACGCATTACTTACTTTCAGCCTTTACTTGACTAGTTGTTGGGTTGACTGAAATTTTGTACATCTCTGAATTTTGGTCGCCGTAGGCATAAGCTTCAGGAACGAGAGATCGAGCAGAAAGTGGCATTTGGTAGTATATAGTAGTAACACTCCATGCTATGATGGCTATCATTCTTGTGTTTCGTTGCTTCTGATAAAACTCATATAAAATTTACTTTTTTAATACATTTTATACATGATGTTGAGAAAGAAATATATACTCGTGCATATTCGTATATTTCATTCTAAAAGGCTCTTCTTCCTTTTTTTCTTCGAAGATACGGGCACCCTGTGCATATGTACTTATTCTTCGACTTGTACAACGTATGTACTTGTATAAAGTATACAAGAGGACTTTTTTATAACACTGACATTATTCCCGCTGAAGTAGATATGAGGTTTCCTTATATAGCTTCACAGCATAGAAACTCCAAGTCAAAATAAAAATGAAAGAAAAAAATACCAGCAAGTACACGTTAGAATCAACGTGAAGTAAAAACACTACAGCAGCGGACTGAGATATTGAGTTCCGTGTATCTCCATGATGTTAAAAGAGTCGGCTCACGGTTGGAATACAGTGCGGGTAAAAGCTTATGAGACCATATCGCTGTTTGCTTTTCTGTGAGCTTAGAACATTATCTGGTTAGTGGCTACGTATATGCTTACATATTATATGCTGTGTATACTCAAACTCAAACCATTTACTTAGTTTGGCAGCGTATATTTCTCGCCTTGGCCTAGTCAAAAAAGCACCAAGTGAATAGAGTACACGTCGTATATAGTGTGCTCCTCTTTCGTGCTGGCAAGGGCTGCGAACGATCATTATGATTATCATGAATTTATACATTGTCTGAGTTATATTAAGTTTCAGGCATATAACTCTTATATGAGTTAGTGAGGATGAAGTGAAATATAAGGAAAATGAAGCACTGGTTTTTGGACCGAGTAGTGATATCACACAAGAAAATTGAGGATACTGTGTTGTTGATGATGATAATGATGAATGCTCATTACTTCTCTGCTATGTACGCAGCTTGTGAGTGTGCATGACGCGAAATTCATGTTCTCTTTTGATTATTTTTTTGGGGTGTGCTGTTATTACTTTTATACTATTTTATGAAAAGTCTGTGTATAAGCATATATCTGGTATATGCATCGTAATTATAATAATATTGGAATTGGAATACTGTATGTAGCAGACAGGCAAAGCAGGAGAATAAAGTATGAGCTTGCCTCAAGTACAATATCACATTTAGAAGATTTTCTCCCTATTTCGGTTCTTCATACGATCGCAATCATCATCGCCCCATAAAACATTCATGCTGGCAAGGCAGAAATAAAAGTATAAAGCCATATAAAATATATAACTGCGTTACTTGCTTATAGGAGTGTTTTCACTCCAGTATATACTGGATGTATAAAAGAAAAATATCTGGGTGTTGTGAATAAATGGAAAGCGGAGTAAAAAGGTCTGTAGGGGAATGAAAAAGAACACTCAGCCACACTCATTTTTATGAAACCCTAGATAAAAGTGTATAATAAAAGAGGCGTGTATAATAGAAAGCACTCTGTGCAGGACTGCCGAGTGTGTTTGTGTGTCGGGTGTTTTTTGGGTGGTGGTGGTAGTGAATCGCTTTTTAACTGAAAACCAAAGAGATATATGAAAGCACTGTGCACACATTTTAGCTATTACACGGTTAGGTGTTTGCGTACACACGAGTGTTGTTATGTCACTTCCATTGTAAGCACTTCTTCCATTTTAATCTTCTACTGCTTCACTGCTTGTTACTTTGAAAACACGCCAGAAGCAGCAGTCGACATAAAAAATGTAATATCGTTGCTGCCCAGGCAAACAGAATATTTCAGCCAGGAAGAGGAGAAAAGAGAGGCGAGAGTCCCCTCCACTATCGCATCACGTTTCATGCTTAGCTTGGCTTTATATCTCTGTAAAGAATTTTCATCGTAAAGCGCTGTTATGTTATGTATGGCTGTATATCTCTCTCTCATCATCACACTTGAGATTAAAAAATATATGAAGAATTTAGGGAATCTGAGTTTTCTGTGAAATGGACGAATTTTTCCGACGACTAAAGTTGCACAATGACATTGGAGTTAATATGTAAATGCTAGCTTAAACATGAAATTATTCTCTGCTTAACTTAAACTGCCGATTGGGACAGTTTTGCGATCCGAGTTCAAGAGTTTGCAACAGAGCAGCCCAAAATGTTGATACAGGAGCGATTTTACGATTACCACAATATGGCGACTGAATCAACTTCTTGCTGTGTTATTTATCGGAAAATGTGGAATTCGTGGTAAATACTTAATGGATGAATGCACCATTTCACTGTCTTAAAAGTTTTACATTTCCAAGAAAATTACGGAGGAAGTAACATCACTGAGAAGGAGAAATGATGGCCGGCATTAGCTACTTTTATTAAAGCTTATGAAAGCGTTTTCTGCGGATTGATTAGGTAACTGGCTCCACTCGGTCGTCATTATCTAATGATAATAATGAAAGTTATCATTCGAATTAACCGTTTTATGGTAAACCAAATCTCTCTCAAAATAATTTATTTGTTATTGGTCAACTTGATTGCAAAATTAACTAGATTTTGGTAGTAACACTATCAAATAATGAAAATAGGAATTATTAAATGTGGAAGATAGTTTCAACGAGTGTTTATTCAAAAAACGTAGCTTCCCAACGTTTCGGCTCAATGCTTCAGCCTTCTTCGGGGGATAACAATATAAAGAAGAAAAAACGACCAATTAAAATTTGGTAGTAACACTCAAATCCTTGCTCTAAAACCAACATTTCTCGATATTTTTGTCAATTAGGAAAGATTAAATCCACATAATAAGTGTAAAACTATCAATTCTATGATTGTATTCATAAAAGTACATAGAGCTTATTTAAAACATGAAGTAGCTTTAAAAATATTGACTCGACTATTGTAACTTTTAAATCAATTCCAGGTAAGATACTAATCGTAAACATGCGTAGAGGAAACACTTTATGCAAAAATGTATAGGATGTTTCAAAACCTAAAAATAGTGGTTAATTAATTTTGAAGATGGATCTTACTAATGTGATTAGCTAACAGTACGGCGAATTGATTTCAATCGAACTTTTATTTTTGTAGCTATTCAGCTGAGGTTTAAACCATATAAAATATTAAAAGTTAGATAGATGGGAACGAATAGAAGTTTTCAAGGAACGTTAACATATCGTCTTAGTAGGTGTCATGTCGGTAAGAAAATAAATGATGAAAAATAATAGATAGAATTCCATACTATATGACTGAATAGCCGGCTTTCAGAGAACAAATGAATACTGGACTTGGCAAGACAAATATTTCAATCTTGGAGTACTGAAAAATGTACAACGCTTATCCCAGATTTCAATGAAAATTACAAACATACGCCTCGCAAACAATCTAAAAATTTACATATTCAGAAACACAGTTCGTGGAGAAAAGTAGAAGATTTAAATATATTTTCATCCATCCAATCTACGTACAGACGAAAAGATAGTGATATATGTTTGCTCGACCGTACACACTTCTCTTTCCCCATCTGTTTCAAAGCTGTAGGAAATCCACTATGTTCATTTGGTAGTATTTTGAGAATCGTACAAAAAGCACTTTTCCCAAAAATCATTTGAGNGATAGTGATATATGTTTGCTCGACCGTAAACAGTTCTTTCCCCATCTGTTTCAAAGCTGTAGGAAATCCACTATGTTCATTTGGTAGTATTTTGAGAATCGTACAAAAAGCACTTTTCCCAAAAATCATTTGAGGAAAGCTTGCTTTGGAAGTTCACACGCTGTAGCATGATTCTGCTGGAACAGTCAATGTCTAGGAAAAAAGAAGTGTGTATTTCATAGTTGGTCTTTCGGCTGTATCGAGAAATCGAAAAGAATCACGTAAAGCCAATGTAAACAGTTATGTTACCTATTGATGTGAGTATATGTCTGTATGTCCTCCAGATTAAGGGTGTAAGTCTAAGATTTCTATTCAATTTCGAATTTTCTCACATGTAGCATCATTTCGCAGTATCTTCACTCATATACAATTCCTTTTTGCATTACACTTGTATATTGCAAAAAAGGCTCTTAATCCTCTAGAGTGTAGCTGAACCGTTTATTCCAAATGTCACATTTACAAAAAATGATGCGCTCGTTAACTTCCCCTGAAGATTAAACGTCCAAAAGAAAATCGCCATAAGTAAGTTGTTATTTTCTATGTGCTCAATCAAACCTGAAAAGGTACAAATAGAAGGTAATTCAAACATTTATGTTAATTTTAGCACTAGGTTGACAATTTACGGTTTCGCAACTCCAGGCCACTAGGTTTACCTTTCGGTGTGGTACTAGGCTCAAGTGGCTGAGTAATACAAGATATTTTTAAGCGTATACAAACATTTTCTACATTTCAGTTTTTCTATCGAGAAGGCTGACTGAGTATAAGCTCATGCTACTGAAAATTTCTTATACTGTGAGTTCACCCTAGCGTTTCTCTGGCTGCCTTTGTTCCGTTCATTATTGCATTGTACACGACCCTCTATAGCTTAGGTATATGTTATATAAACTCGTTCAAAATTACATGATATAAATGACGTGTGAGAGAGTCATGCCGGAATATCGAATGAGTAAGCAAAGTGTTTTTGTTAACGGAACCCTCCGTAACAAAAAAAAAGTTTTCTAAATGCTAATGCTTTTTTGAAAAAAGGTATCCCATGCCAGATGAGAGCAGCCGAGTCGAATGTAAAATTACACCACAGCAGAAGCAACAACACCAGTTTCTCTCCTGCAGCTTTTTTTATGTATTCCTTTTCTGCTCCCGTCGGAATTTGACAAACGGATCTATTATCAAGTTAATACATATTGCCGTGTGGTGGTCATTCAGGGTACCAGCGCACAAGGGTACTTTAAAGCACTTTAGAGTGCTTCCATGCACGCCTGGTCGCTTGGGACTGCCAGATGAAAGACAATCATGCATGGATGTTTCATATGTCACTCATTATGTTTTCAACTCCCTTTTAAAAAGTGTGCAGTTGTGCTGTAAGGAGTGTTGTTGGAGTTATAGCACATTTCCGATGCACACATACCCTTCCATGTCGGGAATCAAAACTAATCACTTTAAGGCTTCCTTTTTTGTGAACAAATAGCTTGGAAACCCTAGCTGGGATGAAAAGCTTCAGCGTAATCATATGAAAAACTAATAAATACGCAGCTTTAACGGAAGAAAGAGCAGGGACATGGTTCCACTCTGTACTTTTTTAATCAAGCAAAAGTACTCGCAGCATGTCATGTAGCTTTTCTAGCTTGTCAAGCTATGTTTTATGAGCTGGATAGCTTTTCAGTGACTTCAAAGGTTCAGGCTGTTGCAGTGAAGCTGTAATGCAAGATGACAGATACCAGGAAGACATGAACAAGTGAAAAAGGAACTCTGCATGAGCTTTATAAATTGGACTTAATTAAACTAAATTGGAAATTTCATTTCAACGCGCGTATTGCCTTTTTTACTGAATAGATGCAGTTGACGACAAAATGTGGTTCGGTGCTGGACAAGTCAAATATCAAACAAAGATTGTAATTTTTGTACGAATTTCGTCTTCTGCTTCTGTATGAATTTATTGAAGACACTGCAATTTTGGCAAGCAAAGTAATCAAATACAATGCTTTCATCTATTAAGCGTTGAAGTATGTATTTGTATTTGAAAGCCCAACCTGCGTACATTGATAATATTTGGCTGACTGGGATGATTAGCGGAAGGAGGCATTGAATACAAGTCGATAGATTTTCCTTCGTTAACATCTTTCCTACTTATCATATTGAATCTTCATCAGTTGTTAAGATATTCCTAATGCATTTCAAAACTAGACATTTTTTACAGGACAAGTATTATGCAACGTTAATTTTCCCATAAGAGGTGACTACAGAATCAAGATAACACGACTAAATTTGGCTCTTCTATTACCAAAGGTAATTTTAAACGATTATGTAAGATAAGGTATTTTAAAAACTACTACTAACGGTTCTTGTTCTTGTCCTCTGCAATAAAACAAAATGAAGAACTTTCCTATAACACTTAAAGCAAGCTTGAAACAGCCTATAACCGTATTGGTAAATACTTTTCCAGCTTATTACCGTGCATTAGGCATGTGCATTTAGATTACTAGATATGTAGCCAATTTAAATTTATTTTTATTGTTTTCAGTTAAGTTGAATTAGCGCTCTTTGTCCAGTACCAAACAAAGAATTTTGTTATTGTTTGATTTTGTCCTAAGCTAGCATATGTAGGTTGTATCATCGTCGTAGCATAATATATGA
The DNA here is from genome assembly GCA_019593645.1 of Akabosia matsudoensis. Classification (NCBI taxonomy): domain Eukaryota; kingdom Metazoa; phylum Arthropoda; class Collembola; order Entomobryomorpha; family Paronellidae; genus Akabosia; species Akabosia matsudoensis. The sequence continues at coordinate 6,730 of VICI01002069.1, read as the reverse complement.
AAAACATATTGGTCACACCCTTTTCAAGCCTGACAAAATGTCTGACGCCCTTTCCCAACAGGCCCTTTTGAGATCATACATACATGATACACCCTACTCGCTAGAGCCAAACAATGAGTATTTTTCTTTTGTATATGACTCTGAGTAATATTTGCTTACCGAGTAATATTTACTTGTCAATTTTAAAAAATATTTCACAATTTTTCCAATAATATTATTCGTATGTATACTCGGGCGATTAAAATATTTTGGGAATAGTGATCCCATTGTGCATCCAGATTCTGCGATTCATACAGTTTTAAAAGTAAATCTAGCAAGAAACAAAAGTTTACCAAAAAAGGGTTTCCACGTTTGTCTCAGCTTAGTTCGATGGATTCTGGCAATGTATCTTTAAATTAAAGTTGAGCTTATTTATCTAAATTGTCCTACTTCAAACTTCACTAACTATTTTTTTTCCATATTCTGAAATAATGCTGCTATGAGTCGTTTATAGAAGAAGTTCTCGTATGTAATTGCAATATCTGAAGTAGGAGGAAACGCCTAATTTTTTATTTGAATCCATCATCCAGGTTTCGTGACATAAATGAAAAGACTTTGTGTTGAAATCGTGTTAAGGTTAGCTAGCATAGGAGAAGTAACTTTATTTAAAGAAAGAAAATTTAAAGAAACTTATGCAAGGCATCGGGCGTCAGACTAAACAATTTTAACATAACAGGGTTTTATGCAGGAGTATTTTTAAGAATTGACAGTGTGGAAGGCATTGTGACTCTTGATCAATAGTTGATTTACTGAGAATTGTTTTGGTTTCTCAAGCAAAGCAAATTGACTTAAGCAAAGTAGTTCATAAATTACCTTTAATTATCCACATTGACACACATGCCTGAGGGTGAGAATTATGAGGCAATCTCGAGGTGTTCGTGTTTTGGTATAAGTATGAATTATCGAAACTGACCAAGACGTAAAATGTGTAGCTCACAAAACTTTACTCTAAGAAAGAACGAGACATGAAAATGTTTAAATCTGCCTTTTTTGTTCGTCGGAGTTATGTATGGACGGAAGTTGTTTTTCCGCTTTTTGTGCCAGAAATTTTACGAGCTGGGAACATGACGAGTGGTATTTTTCTTTCAACTCTCTATTAAGCGTCCTATCATCGTTCCCCCTCTATAACGTAACTGATTCTCACGAGTTTGGTTTATCATTCGTCTTCTTAATGCTGCTTAAAACCACGCTTGTCCAGTTGTTGCATTTATTATTTTAGAAATAATATTGTTACTGTGTGTTATTGATACCTTGGGTTGCATGTCAGGTTCCACCAACTCAAGAGCTTTTTAATTGACTACAAGATATGAGTGCTTAAGTGCTGGGCGACTTGAGATGAGCTGAAATATTGAGCTTATAAGAAAACTACAGAAAATGTAAGCAAAATGGAACGTTCGAAAAGTTTTCCAGAGATGGAATCGGTTTGTCATCATGGGATATGATGGCATGCCACGTTATTTACAGTTAAAAGAATTTTAAATACTTAACTATGTTATGTTTGAACTGTTTTATGTTTAAGCCTTCATATATCGTATGTTGTAAGTAGTTCTATACAAACAGATAAATATAACCTAACTTACATCACGTATTTATTAGGTCCAGCATACGAGATATAGACGAATCATATAGTTTTTTTTATATAACTGCAACAATTATTGTTGTCGTCTCTTCCACCTGATGACCACTATTGAATATTACGGGAATGAGGACTAAAAGTGAGGGTTAACTAGATGGACACGTCGAGCGATTTAAAGATTTAACTTAATGTTTACATTCGAAGCCTTCTTTTTTTCATCACAATACTTATAAACATTCACAATCTAAGCATGCATTCAGAAATAGAAAAATAAACAATTGAAATCCAAATGAAAAATATACCGACGAATAAAAAATACCGCGATACTGCTGCTTACATTAGTCTGTTCAACATAGAACTAGCAAATAGATATAATCTATAATCCAATACAACAAAAAGAAGGGTGCCCACACAAAGTCTGGCGCTCATGTATGTAACTGTGATGGACACACGACAGATTGGTTTCATGTAATGTGATAACACGTGTATATGAGTGATTCTGGCAGAAATAGCTCCAGCTTTTCCTTTCCGTCTAAGCCCACGACTACTTTTGGTTGCCGCATTGTGTGGTTCAACATACATCCAAAAAGGGCAAGCTACTAATGGCATTGCCACTATACTCAACTAGTCGTAGATTTGTTTTCAGGCCAAAAGTAAAAACCGAATGGAACCTGCACAAAGTTTGGAAAACTCGGATCTGTTTTTGTCTAGTATCTCCATTTCCAAAAATAATGCATGATATTTGCACTATTATGTATACAGACTTCCATATGATTTCCATTACTCTGTTGGAAATGTAGGGGACAAACTTATTGCTTACGTCTCCCTTTCGGTTTATCTTCCAACCACCATACCTCATTCCTGTTTCCTCCTGCTTGGATTCCAATTCTCTCTCCGGGGAAACTACTGTACACCAAAGTATCGAGCGACGCTTTCCAACTTCTGGTCGATCATATAAGAGTGGTGGATTGTATGTATTTGTATATGTCAGAGGTGTAACAATATAGGATTTCCTATGTTCTGTCTTTACCTATACCAGCACTCAACTAAAATACGCTTCATTTTTCAAAATTGAAAACGTAGTAAATGAAATGGAACATCCGCGACGAAATTAACGGATTCCAACTTTGAGGATAATGAATCTGGCGTTATTCGCTCGAATAAAATAGAGAGAGAGAGAGAGAGAAATTGTATCTGCCGTTATTATAAATTTCATGTTATGTCTAGAATTATAACTCGTTTATGATTGCGTATTATAGCAGTTTTGTAACGTTTAGAACCAAGGATTACGGTATTTCGATCGTTCACTACAGACTTTCATTCCTGAGATCAACTTATATCAGAGACGAAACTATCTTTTCCGTTTGAAAATGGAACACAAAAAATCTATACAAAGGCTCGCAAACATCGTAAGTATGTATATTTCATTTGTCAAAAGTCTAACTCCGCCAAAACGTTGGGAAACTACGTTTTTTGAATAAGCACTCGTTGCAATTCCTTTCTTCATCATTTGATCTATTCAATGAACATTTTCAATTTTTAAATTCGTCTTAAACGTAGTGCCAATTGAGATTTGACCAGGCTAGGCTAGCATATAATCCATAATCCCTCCTTGTATCACATTCTTCTCGCTTCTTCATCGTATTTGAGTACTTTGAGAAACGGTTTGTCCGTTTGGTAACGATGAATTGCTCATAAATCATTCATAAGATGTAAAACTCCCTTATTTGTTCAAGATATCCACAAAGGTCATAATCATAATCAGAAATATGCTATGGCTGTAGAGGAAATCCTCAACTCTACAGTTCATTTCTTTCGCCACACGAGTTCAAGACTAACTTTACGCTTTTAAAATCTCTGAGTCGTTCCACCATATCCATTTTTGGAGTTGGAATAATATGAGTGAGCTCAAAGCAAAAATTCGTCTTCTTTAAACACAATTTGTATTTTCTAAACAGGCTTAACTCGCGTTGTTTTTGGCCGAAAATATTGTGCGTAGAAAATCTCTGATTGTTTTTACTCTCAGGAAATTCATATTCCATCGCTCTGTACATACTCAGGTAACACGCCTGTAATTTGAAGACGATTTTCTTCCCTTCCTTCTCCTTCGCTGATGAAAAACCTTTGATAAGAACCGATGTTTCATCTCTTCCATTTCTCAACAAGCCCTTCACCCTTCCATCACGTTCAAATTTTAACTCGAAGTATCGATACGTGTAAAAGTAGCGAGTTGTATCAGATACCAAAGTCGTCACAGAATTATACACTGCCCAAGAAATTATTATAGAAAACTTTAATTTCGACCCTTCATCAACTTACTTAAAAATACAACCGAAAATCCTGGATAAGACGCTGTTAAGTCAAGAAAAAGGCTGATATTTCAACATACAAACAATACGACCAACTTTCGATTCACGACCAAAATACATGCAAACATAAAGTAAAAATACTGTTTAAATAAACAACTCGCGTCTTGTTTGTTCTGACTTCGTGATGGATGAAATACCACAAGAATTCTCAAGAAAGGCTTGTGGTAACTCTACATAATAAGTAAAAAAAAGCTAACCAAGCATGTTTAAGAATATCTGAGCCCTCAGTCACATCAGTCCACATCATTTATTTTGAAACTGCTGTAATGATCGACATGAGTCAAGCTGAATCGAAATGACGAACAGTTTCAAAGGTAAGCTGAAAACAATGATTGAGCCATGCCACGACAATACTTAATGGTTGGGTGACTCAAAAAAGACTTTTCACAAATGAAACACCGCTGTCTGCTGTACCATCACAGTTGGCTTGTCGAGTCAGCATCGTATTATCTGAATAGAGAGCGAGAAACTTCAAAATAAAGTTACATCATTATGATTTCTTCTTTTGATAAACCAGATAAGATTGAATACGCTATGGTGTTGCGATTGCTAGTTGTCGATTTGATGTAATGGCAACATTTGCTTCATTTTTCAGCCACCATAAATGTGGTATATAAAGAGTTTCTGCATTTTTTAATGACTATCGTAAAATGTCCTTAAATAAATCTTTAAAAATTTGATTCCAGACCAAATTCCGCATCGTGGACTGTCTAGTTCAGAATATTTTTTAACTTTATTCAGGCTATAAAATTATTTTAATAATAGCTGTAGTGGCCGCCTTACCCACAATGCAGTTTAGTATTCACATACGCTAAAAATACAGCTTTAGGTAAAATATTGTATTGAGCAATAGATTGTGAGGTAAACGAGCCATGTCATAATCAGTAAAAAAAATAAGTGATATACAATCACTATCGTGTAAGATTGGTCCATTATGTTATGATGCAACTGTCAAATTCGGTGGTAAAAGTACAGTACGGATGATGAGAGAGAAGCCCAGTGATGAAACAACCACCCCATTCTATTTACATTTCTATAGAGAACAAGCAAAGGGAACTCCAGGTTCATTCCATGTACACTCCAGAATAATGTGGAGGATACCACAGCGTTTCCGCTGCTGTAGCATGTAGCGTTTCTCCTCACATTAAGCTTCCCTATACGATGCGTGTGTGAGTGTGTTGCCAAGCCAGAGCGAGATATGAAGCCTGGCATGCATATCGACCGACAGTTCGTTGATCTCCCCTAACTCCCTTCGCAAGCGATTAGGGTCACCACCCGGTGGATCCACCCACCGAAAAAAGTAGCTGCTGCCATCTTCGAGCCTTTATTGCATCTTTCCTTTCCACTGTTAAGATAAGACCACATAGCTGAGCAGTTACATAAAGATCATACAAGTAGGGGAGCATTGGCCTCGTATAATGCTTCGACATGTACACCTGGAAATAACAGATTTCTACACTCACTCTCATCTTTTCAAGCAAACCCATACGCACTTTTACGCACAACTGTTAGTTAACATAAAAATGTACTGTGAACAGCATAAACTTCGAATAAAAAAGTGATACGTGCCAGCTAATGAATAAGTCAGAATATTTTAGTCAAAATAAATCCTGATGAAAATGTGTCACGGATGAGATATTTATACTTCATGGAAATTTTTTTAGAAGTATGAAAGACCTTGACTTTACTGCTCTAATTTCAAGTAAATTATGATGTAATGTAAAGGGCAGGAAACGGAACAATCAGCGTCTGTTGGACATTTATTGGGTTGTTGTATGCATATTTTCACTCCCAATGTTGGCATTCCAAAGTCTTCTAACAAGATTTAGGAGACGGGTTAATGCTAGTGACAATTCTGTCTTGATCGTAAGAACTTCACTGATGGTCTAGCGTCAAAAATTTATCTGGTAAAATATAGAATATGGAACATTCAATATTCTCTCGCATATCGATTTACTTCATGCCATTTCCAGCATAAAATTTTGAGGATTTTAAAAAATCCTTCATTTATTTGTGAGATATGAATAAATTATGCATAAAATCTTCCTTTTTGTCGTAATCCCCTAACTGAGGAAAGTTTTGTGGATTTTAAGAGGTGTACTGGTTCTGTACATCAGAATTGTTTGAAGTATTAGTTGGTTATTTTACGGAAAAATCATTTGGTCGGGGAAAAGAGAAAGCCGAGAGGATAAATTAAGGACACTGGGGAATAGGGATGAACAATATGCCCAACAATATTACTACTGGGAGTCCTCTCCAGATTCCAGACCATACTAAACAAGATTACGGCTGGGTGAGATGCAGAGTTAGTAGCTCTTTTTATGGAATACGTGCTACATCTTGCGGATATACGGAACATATAATCCAACCACCAACGAAACAAGGCTTCCTTGAAAATTTTGTACACCGCATATGCACAGATGTCAGTGATGTGCGGAGGAATATTACCCTTAGGATATTTTCTTTCACTTGTGCCCCAATATTAGTTCAGATTAAAAAAGAAACGACCAGTCAATCTTTGATGTACATTTATAGAAAAAAAGTTTCCAGTTTATTTTCATTTTAAGTTAGAAGTACTAAACTTCACCTGCTCACAATGGAATGAACATTTTACAATGGATAATTAAGCATAACATCCTGCTTTGCCAATTCAAGCAACATAGGATCATCGAAAAACTTGTTGATAGCAACGTCTTCGCTGAGACCTTTCCTACGTCTGGTTTTAATCATGAATTCGCGGGCAAGA